>CATIWF010075872.1:0-24400 GCA_949630135.1 Balakata baccata
TCTTGCTCTTTGCTTATGATATATATATACATATGTATATATATATCATAAGCAAAGAGCAAGATTTTATAACCTCTTTTCCTTTGTTTCTTTTTCCTTGTATATATATATAATTTAGCCATTGCTTTTGATTGCACCGAGTGTGGACTGTGGAGAATTGATGATTGCGGATGTAAGGAAAAAAAAACAAAGGAAAAGAGGTTATAGAAAATCTTGCTCTTTACCGTATGTTTGTGTGGAGTGGGTTTATTTTCTCCACATTTTTCTGTTGAAAGGTTAAATGCCATCATTATGTTCTTTTTCCTTTTTTGTTTCGCCCCTTATCATTTAAATTCCTGTAATGAAATTGATTTTTTTTAAATACATTATATGTATCTTGATTTATTTTACAGTATAAATTTAATTCTATTTAGAATTTAGTCACAATTAATATATTTAGTAGGGTTCAAACTAAATAACTCTTTTAAATAAATTATGTTTGTATGGTTAACCGAGGCACAATTTTTAATTAAATAAATTTTAATTTTGTCAAGCATTAATTCATCATCCAGTATGCTTAGGATTTTGTCTATCTGAAGAAAGTATACAATTACCTAATTTAATATATAACTTGGACATTTTATCCTAAAAATAATTCTTTTCAAAATTATCTTTTCCGTGAATCCAATTTTTTTTTTTTATACATTTTTTTTCATTCAAAGTCTCAATATTAAAATTACAAAATATTAGATAAAAAATAAAAAGAGTAAAGTTGGAAATTAAAAAAGTAAAAATGTAAAAAAAAAAAAAAGAAAAAGAGATGGAGTAAAATATTTTTTTTTAATAAAAAAAAATGATATAGAATGTAATTTTCTCGAAATAATAATAAAACCCAGCTAGATGGGCCTCAAGGCTCAAGTTTTGAACTTCAAACCTTAGCAACTATGATGCCCTAAAAGCTCAATTGGCAGCCTTGGCCCAGCCTAGTTCTCAGATGGATCTAATCCAGTGTTGATGGCTTGATCACTATGCCGAAACTCATAGATAATTTTTTCGGTTTACTAAAATTTAAATATTTTTTTTAAATTTATTAATAATTTTTCTTTTTTTTTTTTATCTATAGACACAAGTTTTCTCAGTCCAATCTCTCTTTTAAACTTCTTTTACCAAATAGACAAATAACTTGCCATTAAAGAGAAAAAATAAAATAATTTTTGGTTAAAGTTACGAATGGTAGTTGAAGATGTGGTTGCTGCTTCAACTTCCATGATTATTTTCTTTTTCTTCTTCTTTTAAATTTTTTTTTTAAAAATTGATTTAAATATATTTTGATTTTTGTTTAGTTGAGTTTTTGTTGATTTGTCATTATTTGTTGATTTGCTCATTTGATTTTTGTTGATTTGCTCATTCAATAGTCATTTGTCTGTATTGTTAAATTTTTTTTATGAAAATTACTAAAATTTCATCAAAGTATAATTAAAATATTTCCAAGATATACCGGAAATATTCTAATATAATTTATAAAAATATACTGAAGTATCCCACGATATACTAAAAATATTTTTAAAAAATTCATTCCAGATAATTCGTAAGAAATTTCAAGATATACCAAATTATCTCTAACGTATACTCAAGTTATTCTCATAAAATTTTTAAAATATATACCAGAGTATTCCTAAAGTATACTTAATATATTTCAAAAGAATTCATTTCAAGAAATTTCTTGAGAATTTTCAAAGTATACATAAAATATCACAAGATATATCTAAGATATTTATAAAGTATTTCTAAGAAATTTATAAGGTACACCAAAAATATCTATAAGGTATACCCAGATATTCTGAAAAATATATCAAACTGTTTATTTGAAATTTTACAATATTTTTAATTTTAATTGAATTATATTCTTTTTATTCTTTAATAATTTAATTATTTTTATTTTTTTATGAAAATTAAATCGAAATATCTATAAAATATAGCTCGCAAAAATATAATGATTTTGAAATGGTTGCAAGTGTTTAAAGTTTTTTTTTTTGGGGTATAAAATTGGAAAAACATATTAATGGACGGTAAAGTTAGTAATTATTTCTCTTTTTAAGAAAAATTCCCAAACTCAAACCAGTTCATCCTCTCTCTGTGTGAAATTACTGTCACCGAGCTCCGGCACTTGTAAGAATGAACAGGTATGCGTCTCAAATTCCAATGTTTCAGCGCTTATTCGCGTCTTTCTTGCTGTTTATATCCTTCTCTAATTCGTTTAATCCATCACAGAGCGATCGTGAGCAAATTTGCTGCTGCTAAAAATGCTTATTACTTGAAAGTTCCGCGGATGAGCTTTTGTGGCAGTGTAGCTGAAAATGCGCATACTGCTAGCTCTAGCTCAATTACGAATCACGTAATGAAACTCAATTTCTTTTCTCTTATGATATTTATCGGAATTTAAGACCTTTTTTTCTTGCGTAATCCGAAAATATCATGACATTAAATTAAAATTGAGTACGAAATAATGTTTCCAGATACTTTTAAGTATCTACTATATGAAAATTTAGCTCTCGTTCTCGTTTCTTTCTACTGCTAAATGACTTGGAATGCACTAGTTCATAACTTCGTATTCTAATTGCTATTAGGAAAAGTTCCATGTTGATCATAAGCACAATGGAGGATTGATTGTATAGTGGATGGTGTTGCTATATGGTTCCAGTAGTTAATGCGTTTTTTTTTCATACTTCACGGAAACGATCCCCTGGCTCTCTTTGATGAATTTGTTTATATTATAGCTCCTTTTAATGATAACCGATGCTTTGTCTGTTCTAGTAATATTTTTGGAATTTAGTGTAGGTTGTTATCCTTTTCCAGAATGCTAACTGCATGTGTTTATAATCTCGGTTGCAATTGCACCTTAGGGATTATCAGCTGTTTAAAGAGGAGTACAATCTTGCTTGCATTTAATTGCTATGCTTTTTTACTTTATAGGAACATGAGGACAAACAGAGTTTTACTCGTACAGTTCACCCATATGACATTGCTATTGTTGGAGGCGGCATGGTTGGCATGGCCTTAGCTTGTTCCTTGGGTATGCCCTCTCTCTCCTTCCGTGTGTGTGTATTTGTTCCTTGAGTAGGTAATAGTGCGCCAGTTAGTATGTCTACCGGTAAAGTATGACCATTCCTTTTATTCCCACATTAGATTCAGGAAGGGTACATTTTCATATATGGAATTATAATGCTATCATGTTCTAGTATAAGTGAACTAATCTGGCATGTTCTGCCTGCTGGCATTGAATTTTGTATCTGCATGTTAAATTTGTGGCTGCAGCAACAACACCATTAACAAAGCATTTGAATGTTGCCATCATCGACAGCAATCCTGCTTTAGGAAGTAAATTAAGTATCAATAGAGAGGAGCCACCTGATGCAAGGGTCAGTACAGTCACACCAGCAACTATTTCTCTTTTCAAAGGTATTGCATATTATTTATTATCTCTGCTTGCTGGCATTACAGTATTCTGTTGCTTCTACATGGAAGTTTATTTCACAATTAAGGTTCGATGTTATCTGATTGAGGTTTTGTTTGAAGGTTTTTGATTGTAAAATCACGTTGCAATTTCAGGAAAGCTTTTCAGGGACGCCTGTTTTCACCTTGAAGATATTATTTTATGATTTTTATTCATCCTGATTTTCTGAGTTCACATAGAAAATTCCTCAATATCATGTGACAGCCTAGACACAAGTTCTTTGGGCAACTTCTAATGTATCAATCATTGTATTGTCCTAGAAGTCCTTGTGTATTAGGACTTGAACACCAAGCATAAGTCAATATCATACTGATTAATTGGCATGGAAACTGACAAGAAAAATACTTTTGGGATTTCAATGATGTTTTGCAGATATTGGTGCTTGGAAATACATTCAACAGCATAGACATGCATATTTTGATAAGATGCAGGTATTGCTTTTAATCATTTATTTTACATTATTTCTTTATTTTAGTTCATTTTTAAAAAAAAATTTTTTACGTGCATTGAACTATTGAGTATCATGTTGCTGATGTTTTTCATATTGTTTATAGCATTCAAGTCTAATTTTAGAATTGAATGCACTCTAAAAGTGACATGAAAATTTTTATTGTTGAAATCTGTTTTACTCAAGTTTGTAAAACATATGATGGTGATATAACTTGCAAGGAGAAAAGAAAATAATTGGACAAGTTATTGTACTTGTAACGTTGAACCAAATGGAGCTTTGGAATAAGTGGTGTAAACAATACTAGGGATAGCTGCCAAGGTCCAAAAGTACAGAATCAGTGATGGAGTGAGAATGTTGGAATAAGTTGTTTGATATAAATTTTATGGAATCTTGCTTTTCAAAATATATTTTATAATTTGCTTTACTTTATTCTATTGCTTGATTTTTGCTCCACTAAGCTACATATTACATACCATGTTGACATTATGACCTTCGTGTTGAAAAAAGATTAATGAGGTCTCAAACAAAAGTTTGGTTACTTTTTTCATTAACATATGATTTTTTGTAGGTTTGGGATTACACTGGCTTGGGATATACAAGATACAGTGCAAGAGATGCGAATAAGGATGTTTTAGGGTAAGCACTCTACTATGGAGGTAACAAAATATCTTTCATGATGCATTGGTCGCTTATGTTCAATGATGCTGATTTGGGCTCATGATCCAGTTGTGTTGTGGAGAATAAGGTGCTTCATAGTTCATTGTTCTCACGCGTTGAGGTATTCTATTTGGTTGAACTATCTATGTTTTTAATTCTTGAAACCTTTAGATTTGCAAATTACATATTTATATCTTTAGTATAGAGCGTATTTCTATTATAAGAATTTCCCTTCAATGCTTATTTCTTGGATTCATTATCATAATTTAAAGGAGGGTGTAGGACTAGTTAAAATATTGAACATATCAGTATATATCTTAAGAAAAATGTGTGCAAGTCCTATTCACATATCATAGTTATTAAAGGTGCAGGCACACGCCTGAGTGACATGAAATGCAAAAATAAAAAATAATTGAAAAAAATTTTAAATTGTATTATTAGACTACAAGTAAGGTGATATAATATTATAAATATTAAAACTCAAAACACATAAGCTTACTAAACATACAAGGATCTTAAGCTTACTAATATTGTATTGTACAAGTTCTAATACTTATCAATTATGAATTATCATAGCAAAGCATAATTAGTCTTGCGCCTAAATTGTGCTATTCAAATTGTCTTTGTGGAAGCTGGAACAAATGTTTTCTTCATCCTAACTTTTTTTTTTATTGCTTGTTTTGGAAATAATTAGGTGTGGTAAGACCTACTAAGAGTTTTTTTCAATTTATAATCAATGGTTTAGATTTTCCCACACTAAAAAAAAATACAAATATTTAACTAATGTTACTAAGGCGCGCTTAGGCGCACCTCGCCTTAGACTCAAGGCGCACCAAGGCCTGTGCCTTTGTGAAAGCTCCCACCTTTGAGTTTTCAAGGCTCTAAAGCTGGAGTCGGTGACTCTTGTGCCTCGGGTGCGCCTTTAACAACTATGTCACATATGAAATATTTGATGACTTATTTCTCTATGTGACAAGTGGCATTGCTTGGTCATGCTTTTCTTCTCTTTTTAATGCGAGCTGCTTCCATTTTGTATTCAGAACAAGAAGCACAACTTCAAGAGAACTAATTTTTCATTAATGTGTATCGCATATGATTATTAGATATTGGACTCGTGAATTATATAATATTATGGTATTTTATTCATAGTGAATTCTAGGAATGCATGTTTATCTCAAATTTCATATTATTTTATAATATTTTATTCATAGTAAATAAGATATTCATGTTTATCTCAAAATAGTCGTATATAAAATAGAGGTAGTAAGTATTTTACGGTTATTTTGTTCATTCTTCTAAATTACTAATTTGTCCATTATTAAGAGTTATATAAAATAGAGTTAATAAGTATTTTACAGTCATTTTGCTTGTCGCTCCCCCTATTTTCACTTATATATATATATATATATATATTATGATAACATATGACCATTTGCTGTGTGAAGTAATATTTAAATTGGGGGATAGAGGGATTCTTAATTTATCTTTCATTTAAATCATTTGAATTTGGTTTGCAATACTTTTTTCTCTTCTTTTCTTGACTAGATTAACGAGTGAACATTAGATTCAATAATGGGAATTAAAACAAGTCAGATGACAAATATCAAATTAACTTGTTCAAAATTTTGTTAAGGACTATGTGAGTTTTTTTTTTTTCTCCAATTTTAACTTGAGCTCATTTTCAAATCCTTGGACTCAAAGTCTTTATTCAGATCGAACCCTAAGGTTATTAAGTTCTATACCGTTGAAAGTACATCTAGGAGATTTCCACAGATTTGGCATCTCTGACGAACTAAAACCTATAATCTTAGCCTTTTCTGCAACTTTAATTACATTGTTCAAGTTCCCTTATAGAATCCATACCTCCAGACACTCCTTGGTAATTTGTGAATTCTATCTTGAAACTCTGTGGGTAGAATAAAACGCTTATATTAGGCTTTTATTCTGTTCTGCCTCCTGCCAAGCTAGATAATAACCTATGAAAATTATCTGTTACCAAGATAAGATAAAAATTTTGGTATTGCAGTCTTCTGCTACCCTCCTTGATTTCCTTTATGGTGCACAATATCTTATAATGGATTGTTGAGCTATTCTTATTTACTTGCCAAAGTATCAATAACAGAACTCATGTCCCTGCATCCTGTAGTGGTTTTCTTTTTCTTTAATCCTTTTTTTCCCCTTACAATTTTTGAACTGAAGCATTGACTTGATCCTGCAGGACACTGATTTCCAAAAAACAATCTACCCGTCTAGATTAACTTCGATGTTCATACAACAAAGCTCTTCTTCCACAGAAGTCGATGGCAAATTATCAACAGAAACATTGTATGTTAAGGGAAGGTTAGCAAAGCTGGAACTGAGTGATGGCAGCAGCCTATATGCAAAGTTGGTGGTAAGATATTTGTAATCTTGTATGCTGATGGACATGCACAATAATAAAATTGAAAGATTACTAGTTCTATTATTGGTTAGAGTCACTAGAAAATGTTTGTAATTGATGGATAATGTTCACAGGTGGGAGCTGATGGAGCCAAGTCACAAGTTAGAGAATTAGCGGGATTTAAAACTACTGGGTGGAACTACTCGCAGAATGCAGTCATATGCACCGTACAACACTCTGTAGAAAATCAGTGTGCATGGCAACGATTTCTTCCATCAGGTCCAATTGCACTTTTGCCGATGGGAGATAAGTTTAGCAATATTGTTTGGACTATGAAGCCAAAGGAAGCATCAGATTTTAAATCAATGGATGAGGCTGATTTTGTGAAAGCTGTAAATCATGCCCTAGATTATGGATATGGCCCTCATCCAAAGTCAAGTTTACTGGATGATGCTAACATATTTTCACGGCTTAAGGGAAATTTTGTAATGTCAGCTAGCGAATCTTTTGAAGTCCCCCCAAAAGTGGTCAAGTTGGCATCTGCTAGGATGGCATTTCCGTTGTCCTTGATGCATGCTACAGACTATGCATCCAAACGCATTGTTCTAATTGGTGATGCAGCACACACTGTTCATCCTTTAGCTGGGCAGGGTGTTAACTTGGGTTTTGGAGATGCATTTACCCTTTCAAGAATTGTTGCTGAGGGGATTGCAGTTGGAACAGACATTGGAGAGGTATGTTTTCTTCTAAATTTCTTTATTGAAGTCTGAATGGGTTGTTGATTGCCATGAACAGTCTTTATGCGCTGTGCTTGCACATTGGTAACCCTCATAGCAAGATGTATCAACATCCTTTCGGTTGGTGACATAACATTATTAGATACATGGACCCATGAAATGTATTTGTAGTGTTTTAATCTTCATTAACTCTTAGTTTAGATTGACTTGCTTATGAATTATCAATTATATGTTCTGAGTTTCTATTTAGCTATCAGATGAGGCTATCTTAATGATGCCCATATATATGCTTTATGAAATTACTTTCGGAGGCAACGATGAAAATCTCTGTGGGGTTGTATTCGTTGGAATCGTTCTTTTGATGCTGCATTAGAGTACATGGAATTTAATGCTCACACAGTAGATGGATGGATGTTTGCAGGTGTCTCTCCTTAAAAAGTATGAAGCAGAAAGGAAACCAACAAATATAGCTATGATGGCAGTTCTGGATGGTTTCCAGAAGGCATACTCCGTTGATTTTGGGCCTCTAAATCTATTAAGAGCTGCTGCTTTTCATGGAGCACACCACATTTCACCCCTTAAGAGGAGCATTATCTCGTTTGCTTCAGGAGAACAGAGGCTGCCCTTTTTCTCTTGAGGACCATTATCGTCGATAATTGGAAATATCTGAAGTTGGTAAACAATTTCATTCACGGCCTGTACAGCATTTAACTTCGGAATATGTGTGAATAAAAATTTACAGTTAACACGCTAATTGGATTATCATTCAACTTTACTGATTAGAGTGGATGCATAGTTTTATTTAAAGAATAAATAAATTTTTTATTGAAATACAGTTATGGACGAGGAAAAGGCAAAGATCTATCTACCGCTTCGCCTTTGGTGACCCCAGCCGGGGGAAATGGATGCTTTGTGACAGATAGCAGAGTACCATGGACCACATTTTGTTCTGCGGCACTGTCTCCTCTCTCATCACTCATCAGTTATGGTAAATGCATAATTACAAAATATTTCAGTCCATGCATCAAATCCCAGAGGTTGAACTGGATTCAGAGTATCATTTAATCGGTTTTCCCGATCAAAAGGATCTTACCTCTTAGGGTTTTAATTCCAAGCCCTTTATTGTGCAAGATGCTCAGTTAAATAAGGTATGCTAATACTTTTATCTCAAATGTACAAAGGTTCTGATGTGTGGTATTTGTTTGTATGTAAATCTATGCGCAATTAGAGGACTTTAATTAGAATTGGAATGACAAAATTATCACAGCTACAAAAGTGCATCTCTGATTATGCGTGCTGCTACACGAGATGTAAGCCGTGTGAGCACCTCAGGGAGTATTCTGGCTGAGATGCCCGGCAAGATTGGAAGAAGTTCTTGTACAATCCGAGCAACATTTACGCCCTGTTGATTCCTCAAAGGAAATGAGAGCGTTTATTAGAAAAGAACAATATTGACCTAAAGCCAACAAAATCCGAAAAACAAAGACAAAACAACGGAGCAACTAGAAAAGCTCAGTTAGATACTAAACAAGCAGCCTCAAAGTGCAAGCATACGAGTACCTCATTTGATGATTTTGGTATTGAACTTCCTGCAGTTAAAAATTCGATGATTTTCTGAACATTATTCAAGATAATCCTGTCCTCTTTGGTTATTGAAGGCAGAAGTGCTGCAGGCTTAAAGGGCCCAGGAATCATGCTGAAAACTGGGGTAACATTTCCTACTCCAAGTATTGCTAGAATTTGTACCAGCTGTTCCCTTGTAACGGCATCAATACCCTTCACAATCTGCATCAGAAAACAAAGCTTTGACTTTAAGTTTTTGATAGAAGTTGACATTTTAAATACTTTACACAGAATGAACCTCAGAGCATATTGAAGGTACAGGAACAAATGCTGCTAGTAAAGATACCTCATCCAGAAGAAATTCTCGAAAGAAGTTTCCCTTCTCAGAAAGCAGAAATGCTAGTGCTGCCCTAGTTTGAATTGGCTGTGTTTGTTGAGATGCACTTAAATTGAGGAAAGAACCTGTTTGACTTGGCAGAATCCCAAGCTCGGCCATATTCCCATTCAAATCTTCTCCACCTCCACTTTTTGCTGCACTAATGAAATTCTCAAAGGCTTGCATGACATCAATGAATCTTTCAGCATCAAAAACACCAGATTTCCCATAAATTGTATATCGCAAGGCATTCCGTAGACGAGGGGATTCATCCGTAAGGAGCCTCTGATAACAGAAACCGATACAAGAAATGATAATTTCCCAACAGACACTTGGGAGAAAGAATGTAACATGTTGAGGTTCAACACATGACCAGAGTTTTTATGACAAATAAACCCTAACATGCACGCCTTGACCTAGTTCATAATTGTAACTTAATTAATATCAAGTCAAACGATGTATTCAAATTTCCATCCATGATCTCTAGCAGAAGGTACTTCGAAAATTTGGGCAAATACTAAAGACAATGAAATTTTCTAGCTAAACGCCTATCGATATTTTAATCAATGTGTCATAACCCTGCCACGGATAATTCGGAAAAATCAGTCGTTTCCCCCATTTTTTATAGTCTTATGGAACACTTCCTTTAACCTTTTACAAAAGCAAAGCACATATTACCAGCCTCAAAATTCAACATTGTAGTCCTACAGTGGCTCGACTAACGAAGATATACATCAAGGATATGAACATTAGAATATATACAGATCATATTGAAAAGCAGTTTAGATAATGATGAAACATCTATTATTCAGAGGCATAAAAATCGTACCTGTGCAACATAGGGATAGGCCTCATCAACAATAGCAAAATCAGGATTCCCGACTAAAGCTATACCTTCCAGCACGCCAATTGCCCTAATTATGAGAGCAAAATAAGGGGGTATCCTAAAAGGATAATCAAATGTTATTTGTGCTAGATCTGATGCTAGCTCCTGAAAGTTGATATTCTTTGCCCCTCCACCTTCAAGTGCTTGATCAAAAACCTTAGCCAGGACTGGCAAGATAGGCTCCAAATTAACTCCTTCAGGAATAAAATCAAGTTTAACAAAATCTTTGACAATAGCAGGATAATCCCTATGTATGAGATGGGCAATAGCTTCAATCATTCCATATTTCTGATCATCTGTTAGTTTTGTGACTAGACCTGTAACAGCAAATAATTCTTCAGTCAACAGTATTGGGTTCTCATCCCTAAAAGAGAACAAAAAATTAACACAAAATTTGAGGATCCAAGCCACTAAAATGTAAAAAAAAATAAAAAAAAATAAAAAAGAACAAGGCCATACAGTCAGGATTATATAAGCTCTATCCTTAGCAATATCATTGCAATGTCTGAGATGCTTCATATTAATAAGAGTTGATTAATATCTTATTAAATGGAAGCAAATCCAGAATTTCAAGGAAATGTGTCTTTCTTATCAATCACATATGAACACAAGTGATTCCAGAAAAGGAAAGTCAATGGATGTTAATTTATTGTGACTAGTATCAGAATTCTACCCCTCACATGAAATTGTAGTCTTCTCTTTACATGAAAGAAATATCCTAATTCGCAACATGAATCATTGGATGAATTTCACCAACAGTATCTCAGCTATGTAAATTGTAATAATCTTTGAAGTACTGAATTGTTACAATTTACATAGTTGGGGTACAATCGGTGAAATTCGCCCCGAATCATTCAGTAATGCAATTCCCATGATGCTCCAAATAACTCATTTACAAATAAATGACTATTAAGTACATAAAACAGATACTGATTCCATAGGGAGGCAAGAGACAACATGACAGGAAGTACAGCAACACAATCAAATAAAAAATATATGAGCTCTCAATATAGTGTGACAATAATCTGGGATGATATCAGCATTCAGCAATCAGAACACAAGACACATTGATATATTAAAAATATGTGTTGAAGCTGTTAGGATAGAAGACTTGCTTGATTCAGTATGTGAAATTATGATTTAAAAAAAAAACTTATCTGACAATTTGACAAAAGAATGGAGTGGAAGAATTAGAGTATAATTGTTTAATCAATAATACATTGGTAAAAAAAGGAGAAGAAGGAAAACAAATTCCACAATCCAAATATGAAGTGAAAGAGGAAAAGCATATAAATAGAAAAAGAATATTAACCAGATAGGAAAAAAACTTGAACATGAATATGCATATGATGCTGCTAACCATGTTGAAAGATGATCTTTCACCATATACGCTTATGAAGCAGATTGTTACCAAAGTCTAGTATGGCTAGCTTCCCATCTGGAGTGCGGATCAAGTTTCCAGGGTGAGGATCAGCATGGAAAAAGCCAGTATCAAGCAACTGCATTTAAAATACATCAGAAAATTAGATCACACAGTTACTTTTTACTAGTTGGTTCAAAAAAATGAATATAATGAATTCTTCTATCAATTGTAATTTCTGCTTGAAAACAATTGAAAAATCACAAAATACACTGTAGAAGTCCATATCAGATATATATATATATATATATACACCCACTTATTAACCAACTGCAGAAAAATTCATGACATAGTGATTCATACTAGAGGCACATCTGATCTACTCCCTTCTCAAATTTGTAATATATGCAGATTGGTTCTAACCATCCATAAGTTTATTTACCGAGAACCCAGAACAGAAACCAATATAACATAGAGTTAGCAACCTCAAAAAATGAAACTCCACTTCCAAGCTAACTAACAAAAATTGTGGAAAACATTTGGCCAAACATACAAAGACAAAAAGAGGAATCAAGCACCGGAATTCTATTATGCTTCTTCACATGAACACATATTATATTTGATCTGAATGCAGCATATTACCTGCTTTAAATAGCATATGACTCCCACATTCACCAATTCTCCAACATCACTTTCCGTACTTTGTGAGAGCTTTTCTCCTTCAATCCATTGAGTAGTAAGAACCTTTCTAGAAGTGTACTTTTCATAAGTCTTCGGTACAACAACCTGTAACACAATATTTTAAATGGTATTCTATTCTGTGAATTTTTTAGCACAATTGACAAATTAAAATAATCCAACTACTGAGAAATTACTTAGGTGCACTTATCTTACATAAAAACACAATAATTAAAAACATGAAAGCCTCTTGCAGTTCCACTATCATCAGATACTAAACAGCTTGCATTATCATCATTCATCAACAAAATATCAAGGGTCCAAGCATATACTTGAGCTGTAGTAGTATTCAGTAACAACGTTAACAGATAATTCATCATTGAATTTTATGAACTCCAGATATTAAAATAGTTCACCCCAAAAAAAGCAATATCTTCCAATTTCGCATCAGTCTAATATACATACATTATAATTGTAAAGAAACAATAATGGAGAGAAATCGATAATTTCATTGATAGTAGAAAGTCCTATATATACAACCCTATGAATATAAAATAGAAAACAAATATATGAAGAATAGGAAATAATATAAACTAGGAAATAAATCTCTACCTATTCCTAATTGCATAAATCAAGCTAATTAATACTATATAAATATCTCACAACACTCCTCCTCAAGTCGGAACATATATATTGATCATGCCCAACTTGTTACAAATGTAAAAAGCAAAGAGCTCCAAAACCTATAACACAAAAGGCTTCACACCAAACTAATGTAGACCTGACCAGGTCGGAGAAATGTTGTTCAGACCAACAAAATTTGTAACACAAAAGGCTTCACACCACACCAATATAGATCCAACCAGGTAAGAGAAGATATTGTATAGACCGAGGAGAGTCAAGCAAGACATACCAACAACAAATGTTACTCGACAAGTGTAACCTAAGAAATTACACAATTTGCTCTCTAGGACAAAAAAACAAAATGAATCGCTCATGGTGACCCAACATGACAAAAAATGTTCACTTGGACATAACTCTTAGATAAATTTCTTTGTAGGGTTTCATTGGAACCCATGCTCTTATACCATGTAAAGAAACAATAATGGAGAGAAAAATTTCATTGATAGTGAAAAACTATATATATACAGCCCTATGAATATAAAATAGAAAACAAATATATGAAGAATAAGAAATAAATCTCTACCTATCCCTAATTGCATAAACCAAACTAATTAATATTATACAAATATCTCACAACAATAATATATATCCAAAGCCAGGTAAAAACGCGGTTTTAATCATCCCTTTCAACTAAACTGTTTGTCTCTTTGCCTCGTATAATAAATTATTATATGGGCAAACTTTATTCATGATGAGAATGTTAGGAAATCAATGACTTTCCTGTATTTTCTCTTTGTTACATAAGTAACAATTAATCAAGCAAAGTAGAGATGATGCTGAGTTCACTAAGTAAAAATTTTAAGAATGCAGAAGAAGCAAAAAGAAGAAAAAGTAAACAAAACCAGATGATAGGTTACACAAAATAATAGATAATTGGAAGTTGGTTGTTATCAGACTCACTTGTGGAAGGTCCTTCCTCATCATTTCAGCAAACAGGGTTCCATTTTCTCCTTCATTAACATAATCTAGTTCTTCAAAAAAACGAGCAGCCCATTCATCAACCAGTCCAACTATATCTATAGAGATCTAGAGAGAAAACAGGGGCAAGACAGAATCAGAGTATTATCATTGCCAGCATAGAAGCTGCAAATAACCTTCGAAATGAAGTGTAAGATGTAGTTGGAAAGAAACTCTACCTGAGGAAACTTACGAAGAGCCAAACCCAAATTACGAATGATGAACAGATCAACTGTTACAGTTTCAAGAACAAAAGGCCTCTGTACTTTGACAGCCACAAGATCCCCATTCTCCATTAGCCGACCCTTATATACTTGTCCAAGAGATGCTGCCATGGAAATGACACAAGGATAAAAACTATTGGCATACTTATCAAATTAAGAATAAAAGAAGGCTAGATATTGTTCTTCCCAAAACTCAAAATAATAAAGGTACCAGCAGCAATTGGGGAAGAAGAAAGTTCAGAATAAATTTTATGCCATGGTTGACCAAGTTCCTCCTCAATGAGAGCCATCGCTACATCATCTGGAAATGAAGGAACCTTCACACATCATCAAACAGAAAAATCAGCTATAAAAGTGAGTAAACTATACTCTGGGTGACATTGACAAGATTAAGCAATATCCACCTACTATATAAATGATCACGACCATAATATTAAGATTTCTAATAAGGGATCTGAAAGTAAGAAACTAGCATATAAACATTTTAAAGTAATTCTCATTCAAAAAAATTAAGTTCATAAATATGTATTGCAAGTTGCCACTCGGAACAAAAATTCTTTGGGAAAGAAATTTAAAAAGTATGGATGCCATTTCAACCAGGGATTTGTCAAATATGCATCAACATCAATCAATTTATGCAAACAAGACAATCTCCAGCAAAAAGAGAACCAGAACATTCTCCTGCAAGGACAATAGTATAGGGCAATGTTCTTTTAGAAAGTCAAGGCTGTATAAGCTCGAGCTCAGGGTAATATAAACAGACTGAGTTGCAACGCATCTATGATTTGTCAAAGCTTATAAGGTGCAGTGCATAAAATTTCCCAAGGTTATTTAAATGATGTTTGATTCAATTGCTTTACTTGATTATTAATTGCTATGCAAAAGTAACAGGCATTATAAAGTATATCGCTCATCTAAAATGAAGTTTTTTAGAAAAAAAAAAATCAAGAATAAATGTTAATAAATCAAGTCTTCAGAAGACCAACGAATTTAGCATATGAATAGTAATATTCTTTTCAAAAACATATTATCAGAATATAAATCACTACTGAAACTTTTAAAATATTCTCTGATTACTCAATTCCTTCCTAGCTATATGCCTTTCACACACCACTCATTTCAGGCATGGACTTCATTTAAATTTTAGATGATGAATGTGCAACTGTAAACCATTTCTTTGTGATGGATTAATATAATTTCTTGAGCATCCATTTCAGAAGTGTTGCTAATCATTACAATCATGGTATTGTTAAGTCCTATGTTTGTTTCTTTATAAAAGGCCTACATGTCAGGGTGGAAAGGTTTTAAGGCATTTTTTTTTTCTAGGTAATAATTACAATGGAAAGAAAGAAATAGAAAAAAAAATGTACCATGAGTTTACCTTGTCACAAAGCTTTTGTAGCTCAGTCATTGCAACAGGTGACAGTATATCTGGCCGAATACTCAGAGCCTGACCAAGTTTTATATATGCTGGACCCAATGAGGTTACAATCTCCCTCAATTCAATGGCTCTAGCAACTTCATTCTGATTATAAATATGTGAAAAGAGAGTGAGAGAGAGAGAAAGTAAATTATCAGCACATATCTGAAAACAACTACGAAAAGAGGCAATATGAAAGAACTAGTTTGTGCCCATTTTACAGGAGGCGACCATCTTTACAATAGAGATATCAAAATCAGCTTTTAAGAAAATGCATATCCTTCATTTGTATAAAGAGATTGCAGAAAACAAGTTTCTCAAGATATAAGAGATAGCACCCTTTCCATGCAACTACTGCTATTCAAAAACCAAAAGAGCATATTTCTGCGACATTGATGTACATCACTCTACTTATTTGTTTGAAAATAATTCATGCTCCTTCAAGGACTGCATTAGAATTTAGAATCTAAAGGGAAGACAAGTTTATTTATTTGTTTTTTCTTTCATATACAAATCTCTGTTTCAAAGTCAAAAGCATTCCCAATGTCTAATTCTGGTAACAAAATGCAAACATGAATAGATTAGGTGTTCCAACAACCTTAACCACGCTTGACCATATTACCCCTTTCAGGGATACATGATCATCGAAATTTATCTGCACTTCCATATTTTGAATGGCACCAACTCCATAATAAATCTAGAAAAACAACATACAGATACATATATACATATGTGGTTCAGCCATCAAACTAAATATGCATGCTACATACATTCACAAAAGACATGAACAAGAAAATGTGCATATATCCCATAACATGGGGAAAATATCAGAGAACAAATCAAAAGCAGGAACCAGAGATTCACCTCCTTGACCTTCTTATTTATAATATCCCAAGCAATTTGTGAGAGAAAACCTCCAGCAACAGAGAGTAACTGGACAATTCTTGTTGCAACAGCACGTGGCCGTTTTCCCCAATAAGCAGCAATGCTAGGAGGATCATAAGCCAATGGTAAAAACTCACTGCTCTCATCTACCTGTACAAACACAAGAAAACAGTTGAAATCATATACCTATCTGAAAAAACACTAAGCCACATAGCAACCAACAATGGATGAGGATCTGAGTCAGAAACCAGAACCATAAATCTAGAATCACGTAGTAAAGGGGAAACACAGAAGATAAGAGAAAGATAGCCTCCATTCATAGAAAACTATTTTTTTTCTTCGTTTCAAAATGAAACAATTCATCTTCCAACTATCTTAACTAGTTTAATGAGCCATCATATTCGCTGGAACAATATCAGCAAAATATTCCACGAGAGAAATATGGATTATCCAAGCCAAAGACTCTGAGGCAGTGCACGTTAAACAAAATGTCAAATCTTGAAAATATAACCAGATTAACGCATATTTGAAAACTTTGACTGTATAAGGCTAAAGTACAGAAATTAGTAGTTTCAAAGAAATATCCCGATCGGCAATTCTAACAAGCTCAAACAAAAAGTAAAAGCAATTTACCATATGTATGGAATATAAATTTATTTAAATATTTCATTCAGCATAAAAATTACAATACCTCAACTAGGCGAAGCTTAATATTGTCGTCAGCAAACTCTGCATCTCTTAAATTTTGGCCTCGTAGTCCTCTCATTAGTATCGCCAACTGTTCATTTTCCTCCATCTGTGCTCTCACTCTTTTGATTTCCTGCGAAACTTCTCCTATCCTCTGCCCATTCGAAAAATCAATTGATCAATAATTCCAAAAAACACGTTGTTGATGATTGAAATCGACTAAATTTTAATGGAATAACATAAAATCGCTCTTTTTTCTTTATTTTCTCGTCATTGTCGTCAAACCGAACAGGAGTTTGATTGTTCTAACAAACAACTCATAGTTCACTCTTACAGTGGAAGTTCCGTTGACTGGTTTCAACGGCGAAGATCTCGATGAAACTCCGTTAACAGTTTTAGAAGACGGAGACCTGGAAGAAGCATTAAGATTATCCGACGACGAAGGACCGGATTGCGCAGGTTTGGACTCGGTTGCGGAGGCAAAAACCCGGTTGAATCGTTTCCGAATTGTAATTCTAGTCGATGATGGGTAGCGCGTAGGTAGAGTAAATCGACGGGGCTCGATTCGGCCGTAGAAAAGCTGCGGGGCCGCGTCCATAGCGGAACCGGAGAAAGCAGGTTAAACGGCCTTGCTCAGGAGAGTGAACGAGCTTCGAAGTGGCAGTTAGGGGCTGTGCACCGCGTCAATAAATAAAAATTGAAAATTAGAAACGAGAACGGTGGTCATAAAATAAGTTTTTAAATAGCGAGGGAGAGGGGGTGGCTGTTGATGGAACACGTGGCAGAATTGGAACGCAGAGAGAGTTGGTATCTGTATCTTCCGCACCCACTACTCCAGTAGCACTAAAAGCCAATCTTTTCGTAGACACATAAATTTTAGAGGTAAACCATGGAAGTGTGAAAATGCCCTTATATTTGTACTAACAAATAACTAAAATATAATTTTTATCTAAATTTTTCAGCTAACTAACAAATTTTTATAAATTCTTTTATTTAACTAACAAATAACTAAAATATAATGTTTATCTATTCACGATTTAATTATAATGTAAAAATTGTAAATGAGTATATATTTTAGACACATGAAAAAAGAGCTGAGACTTTTTTTTAATGGAGTGATTATAATATTTTTCAAATTAGTTGGCTTTTTTAATTTAATAAAATATATTTATAATTAATTTTTTTTATGAGGGAAAAAATTATAAATAAAATGGGTTATCAATTATGGCTAAATATGTAAATTAATCTCTAAATTATACTATATTAAGCGAGTCACTCTTTAAACTGTGATTCAGTGCACTTGAACTTTAAAATCGATGAAACTACGTCCCTTAACTATTATTTCCTTAGTACCATTAATTCAGAATTGTTGAGTCAACTCAGTTTAGTGAGAGGTGACTCGCTACATAAGATATAATTAAAAGACTAACACTGAATTGAAATTGAGGGGGCGACTTGCTCTATAAAGTATAGTTTAGAGAAATTTTCAAAAAACTCATAAAATATTACAATATCACCTCCACTTAAAGTTTTTTTCAAATTTACCAAAAAGCAACTAAAAAATATTATAAGAGTACTAAAATTCAAAAGTAATTCCAAAGTATAAAAAAAGGTACAAAAATGATATATTTTTTTTGTAAATTTTAAGTATACTTTGATTTAGTATCATTAGAAATAAATTTGGATATATTTTGGTTCAGTATATTTTTGGAATATCTTGGATATATTTTGAGAATAATTTGGATATTTTTTGAAAATTCTTTAAAGATATTTTAGAAATATCTTGAAAATATTTTGGTGGTTAAAAAAAAAAAAAAGAAGAAATATATATATATATGTGGCTACAAATCATGAGTGGGTATACCATTGATGTATGAAAGATATTTATACAGGGATTGGTTACACGAGATAAGTAATAGGGAAGTTGGTTACACGAGATTACATATAAAGCGCGGTTAAGAGTTAGTGTTCTTTTAATAGTGGATTTCCAAATTTACCCTACAAGAAAATGACGACGTTTTGCGTATCAAAATCATCATCGCTAACCAGATTTTTGTTTATTGGGTTTGTTTCGCACCATTCTGTTGGTTTTAGCGAATCACGAGGCATGTCCAAAATCATTCGCGGACTGGTATCAGTATTCTTCAGATTTCGCACCTTGACCGTCGGCCCATTACTGTATGGTCGGCTTAATTAATTTGTAATGCAAAACTCACATTTAACTTAATTAATTTTTGAGGCCTTAATTAATGCAATGCAATTGAGCTATTTAGCAAAATTCTTTTTCATATTGTAAGGAAAACAATATGCCTGGGTATGCTTCCTCTGTCTATATTTTTTTTTTTCGTGATATCTTCCTATTTAGATTTATGATTACTTCTCACATTTGTTTTTTTATTTAATTTTTTGAGATATACATATGCTTATTAAAATTTTGGAGCGGTATAGTTTGAATTTCCAAATAAGGTTTGTTCCTTTTTTTAAAAAAAAATACTAACAATATGTTTCCATATTTATTATTTTATCAAATTATTTTTTTATGCTTTCTCTTTCTTCGTTATTGAGTTTGCCAGACTGCATTGGAATGTTGAATTTATAAAATGGATGTGCTCTTCTTTCTATAATTTTCTTTTGTTAATTATTTTATTTTCCTTCTATAATACTGGCCAGCTTGCTTCTTTTGTTTTTAAATATGTAATTTTTCAATTTTTTCTATTTAATTTTTTTTCGAGTTATATATATTTAATGCGATTTTCTTTCTGTAATTTTTGTTAATTATTTTATTTTGCTTCTTATAATGCTGGTATGCTTGCTGTGTTTTTCTTTTTAATTTTTCCAATTTTTATTTCTTAATTTTTCGAATTATATATTAATTTAGTTAATATAATATAATATAATAATTTCGTAATTAGATAATATAATAATCCAATAATTAAGTTTAGTTTATTTTAAATTAATTTATAATTTATTTCATTAATATTTAATTTTTTTCAAAGGTTCATTAATATTTAATTTAAAAAATTTAATGTTAATTACAAAAAATCCTAAAGGAAGTGGACATCATAATGTAAATATTGAAATAACTTCATATGCTAAACATATAATAGCAGACAGCATTCATCTTGGAGCTAAGCCAAATGTAGATGAAAAAAAATAGATAGAAGAGCAACATCTGGTTTTTTAAAATGTCTATTTCTCTACACCCAAATGATTCAAGAATCAAGGCTAAAAGGGGAAATCAAAGAATAAATTATAAAGAGATGCGATCTCACAAATTACATGCTAGTTACAAATGTAACAAAGTTGCACAATATGAAAGAGAGAATGAGGATTACGATTATCCTTTACAGCTTCAAACCGTCCACTTGCAAATGCACAGAAAATAGTAAGTGTGCAGGCAGCCGGTGATCACCGCAACTATGCGATGGTCGATGAGGTCCTTCAAACAAATTGGATAGCTATGTCCTTCGTTCATTGCCGAAATTATCCTCTGTAGAAACTTCTCTCGTTTAAGGCGATGCTTTTCTGCAATTGGTGAAAACGGAAGTGAAAAAAAAAAAAGGCAAGATTCAAAAAATATATATATAAATGAAAATAAGTTTGGTAAAAATGAAAAATAACAAAAGTGCCGGTAATTTTAAAATAAAAGTTAAATTTTAGCAATTGGCTAAAATTTTCTATAATTTAAGAGTTAATTTGTATATTTGGCCTATCAATTATCACTAATTTAGTTTATGTTATCGTGCATTTTTAAATTTGTGAATTTCATAAAATTTATAACTTTTAAATACATGAGCTGTTAAAATTATAGATTTTAAGAATTATATTATTTGGATTTTAAGCATAAAATCCATCATGTCTTTACATTCATGTTTAGTTTAATTATTACAATTCATGAATTTAATAATTAGTTTTCAATTTTATTTTTTATTAACAATAAAGTTTTTTCAATAAATTAAGTTAATTTTATTCATATAATTACTAGCATTTATATAGTTATATATAGGGCAAAATTCAAGTGGATTCCATAATTCGATTTTCAAATTATTATTAAAGGCTATAATGTAAAAAAAAAGATGGATTTTACCCCATATACTATAATACGTTCCTAATCCAATATTAATATTTTTAAAAATACTATTCAAGATATTCAAATGGTATTGATTTTATTTTTTAATTAAATTAATTAAGAATTAAAATAATTTTATGAGATCTTTGAAATACGTAGAGATTTTTTAAAACTAAAAATATATGCAAAAAATTAATTATTTGTAATGAATCACCAATATTCTATACAAGTCATTAATAATGTAATTAAAAATCATAAAAAACCTAATAATGGCTTCTAATTTACGGAGTAAGAAAAGTCATAAAATGCTTACAAAATGCCACATCAGATAGCCTATTATAATATTAAGACACTTAAGCAAAACTTTTTTTTTCACCTAAACAGGTAAAACTTTAGTATATATTATAGATTAGGAGAAATACAATATGCATTTGATTGAATTAAAAAATTTTAAAATTTATGAATTTTAAATTTATAGATTCTAAAAAAAATTTATTATTTGATTTGACTATAAAATTTATAGATTAAAGATATAATTTTTTTTAATTTTATATTTGATTCAATGACCACAATCTATAGACTTAACAATTAATTTTCAATTTTTTTATTAAATATTGATAATCTATTATTAATTAAATATATACAATCAATTTCACATGCTTAAAAATTAAAAAAAAAATGATTACTTTAAGTGTTTGAGAATAAAAAAAAAAAACAAAGTTAGTAGTATCCCTCTCTTTATATCTTATAAATTAACCTTTGTAACATAATATATTCTTCTTAAGATGGAAATTTTACTTTATAATGTCTAATTACATTACTATAAACTAAAAATTATTTTTATTAATAATTTAATACATGTTAAAATTATATTATGAATAATAATAATCATAAACAATTTTTTGAAATTAAAAGAAAATTCATTTTTATTTTTTTAGGATTAAAAAAGTTTTGGAATATTATTAATTTATAAAGGACAATTTTGGAATAAAAGAATTTGACAACAATTCTTTAGATTTTGGACTTTTCCACTTAAAAGATAGGAAATCAAATCATTTAAAAATGAATAATTTTGGTAAATAATTTTTTTTTCAAAATTTATGAATTTTCATCTTTTTAAGTAGTCAAACAATAAATTTAATATAAATTTATACATTGTTCAAATTATTTTGTCAAAATCTCTCAATCCAAATATAGTTATAATATTTTCTCATGCACTTTGTATCATATATTTTCAATATAAAAAAATATATTCAATATAAAAAAATATCTCTTTATTTATAAAATATTATTTTTATAATAAAAGCTAGTATTTTATGATGAAAAAACACATATTTTTTACATTGAAAATATATAATAGAAAGTGCATAATAAAGTATTAGTACCATTCCTCTTATGATTAGTGTTGCTTTTCCTACTAACAATTAGAATAAATTTTAAACTCGAAAAATTCTTAGATAGATTCGATCTATCATATTATTTATAAACTAATTTAAGTATATAGTAACATATTTATAGATTTATTAATTATCGTATCAATATCAATTAATATAAATAGAATAAATATATATATACACTATTTGTATTAGTTTATAAAGAATATAATAGATTCTCTAATAATCTTTCTTACTCTTTCTTCCCACCTGGCAGATTGCCAAGTGATTTTTTTCTATTGGTTATCTTTTCTACCTTATGGACCTTCAATGGGCTGCTTGGGCTTCCATTATCCATTATAGTTTGAGGAAATTTTATGGTTTACTGATAGTCTTTTTTTTATATTTACCTCCAGTTTTCTTTATTTTCATTTGTATTAAAATTTTTTTATTTATACTGATAAATAAGTACTAGACCATCATTTTTAACATCTTCTCCAAAAATACCCTTCAATTGTTGCAATTTTCTTCGAGCCCTTGCAAATTTCTTTTCCTCCGGAATATCTCATAAAGTGCAAAAATCCAACATTAGTGAGAAGAACGATGCTAACTGGTAAGATTGTTAAGTTGTTTCTATTCCAGATAATTTCAGCTCTTCAAAAGAGACAAGGCCTTTAATCCAAACTTCATTTTTTATAAAAAACAATGGCACATGTATGACTCTATACGAGTATGAGATTATCGATTATAATGATACATGTATTAAACGTGATAATAGGCTATGTTATTCATGTTGGGCAATGCTATTTCATGATATGTATATATGATACATGTATACTAGTACATGGTGATATGTGATAAGGAATATGATAAGATATTTGAATGATGAAACATGTGATCCAACCTATGCGATTAAAGAATACGAAAATGACCTTAATGCCCTTACTCGTATTTATTAGAAATGTGCTATAAAGGTAATCGTCTTTAGCACTCGTTGGAAAAAGATAAGATGACATCCCTACAAAGAAAAACTTCTAAGTCTTCCAAGATTTGTAATGGTATATGCAGGTGTGCATATTGTAGTTCATTGACATTAAGCAAGAATATGCCTTTCATATTTTAACTGATATTGACGTCTTGAGTTCCTCAACTGATCCAAGAGAACAAATACTTTTCAAAAAATTCTTCAAGTTCTTGCAATCTTGAAGATTATAGAGAACAAATCAAGAAAGAAGTAAAGAAGACTCTGACATTTAATTGTTGGTAATATATTTGTCAACATGTTACATAGAAGGATATCTACTGCAATGTGAAGCATACTTATAATGCATTAACAGTTTCATCTCAAGACAAATGTAAAAGAGAGATCTGACACATTTCATGTCACGTCCGCGATATAGACCCTGATCGTATACGCGTATTACTGTCGTTTGTACCGCAGTACAGAGGCGTACCGACCAGAGTCTAAATACGGACATATGAGCATGAAAAATTTAATTTAATATGATAATATGACGCTT
>CATIWF010075873.1:0-20772 GCA_949630135.1 Balakata baccata
ATATAAGTATAAGTGATATCCATAGGTATAAGGTGTTACAGTAATTGAGTAGCCAATAAAGGATTCACCACTCCTGATAGAATGAGTGTACACTCATGCCTCTTGTCGAAATCATTACATAGGAATCTTTGGTCAAAGTGGATATGTCATGAAGATAGTCTTTAGCGACATATCTAATAAGAGTAATAAGTCTCAAGGATAAGATCTAACATCACCTAGACTAGGCATGATATAGTCAATCTAGTGGGAGTTCATACTGAGTCCATGCTATGAATCGAGCAAGGTATAGAAAGGTGATGGGATGAATTGCATAGATAATTAACTATGGAAAGGTTTACAGTCAAACCACTGACTTTCTAATCAATAGGGGGTCATGATGTTGGGTTATCACAGATATATCTCATATAACAAATGCAGTAGAAATTAAAATTGTTGGGTTTTAAACATGTATCTCATACACAAAATAGCGTAAGCAAAAATTAAAAGCCTAAGTAAAGGATTCTATTTGTGCCATTAAAACTAATTCAATTAAAAAGTAGTTAGAAATTAGGGCTTTAATTTCTTGACCAATTCATCAAATTTCATTATTGTATGGCTGTAGCAAATCAAAACAATCCAATTTTGGATTGCCTCTAATGATAATCTATGCAAAAATAAAAGAAAGAAACTACAATGGTGATGGTTTGAACACACACAATGTGCTAGAATAGTGTATGTTCTTTGAGAAAATTTCTAAGAAAATTAACTATTAATTTTCTATGATAGCTAATCAGTTATTCTAATGAAAAACATTATTCATAGGTGTTTCCAAACACCCTAGGGTTGGAAAAATTACAAAAATTGGCCAATTCAGCCAGCTACCTGTGTGCTGGGCTTGCCCAGCCTGCAGGCACTAGCCGGCCACGAGCCCATGGCGGGCCAGTGGCTAGCCATGGCCTGCATAGGCTGGTGACTCCCAAAAGCAAATTTTCTAGATTTTCTCCAGTGATCACATCACAATCTGACCCTAAATAATTATCTCATAATTTTGGATCTCATCCGAGGCCATTTTACTCATTTTTCACACTACCAATGCGTATGACCCATTAGGTTCCTAGTTATGTTGGCCACTCAAATTAACAATTAATTTGAGCAAATCATGAGAGTTATCTAACAACACATCATGACTCCCAATTGACCGGAAAGCCAGTGGTTTGACTACGAACCTTTCCATAGACAACAATATATGCAATTCATCTTTTCACCATCTTATACACCACTTGGTTCAAAGCATGGACTATGTGTCAACTCCCGCTAGACGGACTACATCACACCTACCCTAAGTGATGTTAGATTTTGTCCTTAAGACTTATTGCTCTATTAGACATGTCACCGAAGACTATCTTTAGGACATTTCTACTCGGGCCAGAGATTCCTAAGTAATGATCCCAATAAGAGGCTATGGGTATACACTTCCTCTATCAAGAGTTGTGAATCCTCTGTTGGCTACCCAATTACCTTCAATTACCTCAAGCTGTACCCAATCACTATCTTATAAGCAACCTCTATGAGGCAACAAGGAATGGAGTCAAAGTACAGAATCAATATCCAAGATATCCTTGAGTACCTCAATCTAAGGATACTTGCACCATTGCTATGATGAGACTATCATTGACATTTGAATAGATAATCCATATGATCATCTTATAGTAGGTCATCTAATGTACTTGACTACTCTTAGCAAGCATCCACATGCTAACTCTAAACATCTCATCCTCATATCTTATGAGATCTGCTACTTGATCCAATCAAGGAGTATAACATGTGCTAGTCTATTCAAATCAACAATGTCCCACTTTGTTGATCCTATGACTGGGGATAATTTAGATACTAACATAATTACACATGATAGGAATCTCATTATCATGATCCCATCATGATTTTCTTCATGTTATGTTTTATATCATGGACTTTCATTAATCAGTTTAAGATCTATATCAATTCATATTGAAATGAATATTAATATAATGAAAAAATGCCTTTATGAATGTGTATACTAAGTGCCTAAGGTGATTGCCTTTCAGGCACTTCTCTAACAAAAATTTTGTTACCCAAACACAAGGATCACCCTATATAGTTATGATTAATTAACCCCAATTAAGAGTTTAAAGAAGATTTCCTTTGAATTAGAGCTTTCCGTTCTTCTAATCTTCTTACTAAGTTATCGCAAACCACAACAATTATGTCTTGGATCACTTCTAACAGAAATCCACGCGAAGGTTTCAAGACGAAAACCCAAAGGCTATCATTAACCCTTGTGCTAGTAAGAGATAATAATCTTAAAGAGAGATGGAGAATGAACTCTTATGTTCTCTAGGGTTGTAACTACTCATTAAGGTTTGAAAAAGGAATATTTATAGTCCATAAAGAGTTAGGGTTCATAACCCGTTTTCAAATAGTCCTAAAAAATTTGGTTTCGATATTAGACCCATTATGAAATGCTCTTTATTGAGCAATTCCTAATTGGAACATTGCATACCTTTAGTCTAGTATGTTTTATAGACCATGAGCTAGACTTTTCTGCTCAGGACAAAATTGTGCCAAAGAAAAGCTCAATTGAGCTCGCAACTATTTCGCACTCATGCCATTACTTTTCTAAAATGTGATTATATCTGGACTCTGTTACTCTTTCTCAGATCTAGATCCAATCCAAAAGCCCATTTTACTTCCTCTATACACCTTTAATGTATGTGACTCATTAGGTTCCTAAGCTATATTGGCCACTCAGATCAAAACTTGATCTCAAACAAGTCATGAGTGGTATCTACTAACACATCATAACCCCTAATTGACCGAAAAGTCAGTGGTCTTACTACAAACCTTTCCATAGACAATCTTCATGCAATTCATCCTTTCACCCTCACTATACCCTAATCGGTTTAGAGCATGGTCTAAGTGTCAGCTCCCACTAGACTGACTACATCACATCTAGTCCAAGTAATATTAGTGCTTGTCATTGAGACTCATTACTCTTAAAGATATGCCACTCAAGACCTTCTTCAAGACATTCCTACTTTGGACAAAGTTTTCCAAGTAATGATCATGATAAGAGGCTGTGGGTATACTCTCCTTCTAACAGGAGTGATGAATCCTCTATTTGCTACCTAACTACCTTCAAATACTTCAAGCTACACTCATTCACCATCCTATGAGCGACCTCTCTTGAGGCAACAAGGAATGGAGACAAAGCGCAGGATCAGCATCCAAGAAAACTTTGAGTACCTCAAGTCCAAGGATATTTTCACCATTGTTATAGATTATTATTGAGATATATATAAAGTATCCATATGATAATCTCACAATAGGTCTCCAATGTAGTTGACTACTTTAGCAAGCATCCATATGTTAAATTTAAACAAATCATGTTTACAGGTTATAAGATGTACTTGATCCCATTAAGAAGTATAACATGTGCTAGCCTATCCGGATCAACTATGTCCTATCTCATTAATCATGTGGCTAGGGATAGTTTTAATACAAACATAATTGCACATGATAAGAATCTTATATCATGGTCTCATTATGATTTTCTTCATATTATATCTTATATGAAGGACTTTCATTGATTTATTTAAGATCTTATCAATTCATATAAATGAATGTAAATATAATGAAAAGTGTCTTTATTTATATAAATGAGAGGTGTATATATAGTGCTAAAGGTGATTACCTTTAGAGCACTTCTCTTGCAATCTTGCACTAAAGCCAATCGCTTTTGTATTTAATACCGTAGGCGAGTACATGGGAATCAAATTTCCTTTGGGAAAATGGCTTTGTAAATTATTAGCAATGTACTAATCAGTGGGCACTCTTTCTGTTTTACATCACATCTATCTCTGATCTCTCTAATCACATGATAGCATCTGAGCACATGTTTTGACTTTTGATGAGATTGTGGCTCCTTTGCTTGTGCAATGGTTCCATTGTTGTCACAATACAAAGCCATTGGACTAATAATGCTAGGGACCACTACGAGTTCTTGGATGAATTTTCTTATCCAAACTACTTCCTCAGCTGCTTCGTAAGCTGCACTGTACTCTACTTCAGTCACCTTACCAGTATTTATCTCCTATTTAGAACTCTTCTAACTAATCACTCTGTCATTCAATGTGATCACATAACTTGATTAGGATTTGGAGTCATCCCTATCAATTTGGAAGCTGGTATATGTATACTTGCTTACCTCATGATCTCCATCTCCATAAACTAATCTCCATAAACTAAGAAAACATCCTTAGTCCTTTTAAGTACTTAGGATATTTTTGACAACTACCTAATGACCCCCACTAGGGTCCTACCGGTATCTGCTCATGACAATTAGAGAATAAGATACATCAATTCTTGTACATATCATAGCATACATGATTGATCCCATAGCCAAAGCATATGAGATCAAACACATGTCGGTCCTCTCATCTTGTGTCTTTGGACACATATATTTTGAAAGGGTTGTCCTATAGGTCATAGGAATAAAACCTTTCTTAGATTGTTCCATGCTAAATCTCTTAAGCATCTTGTCCATGTATATGGACTGTGAAAGACTAAGCAACCTCTTAGTTCTATTTCTATAGATCCTAATCCCTAAAATACATGTTGCTTCTCTAAGGTCTTTTATGGAGAAGTTCTTTGAAAGCCAAATTTTAACAGATTGAAGGACCGAGACATCATTTCCTATGAGTAGTATGTCATCCACATACAACACAAGGAACATAACTGCACTTCCACTAACCTTCTTGTTTACACAAGGCTTGTCTGAATTTTATGAGAAACTAAACTCTTTAATTGTCTCATCAAAGCATATGTTCCAACTCTTGGATGCTTGCTTCAATCCATAACCGGATCTTTGAAGCTTGCATACCTTTTCACCATCTTTAGATGTAAAGCCCTCTAGTTGTGTCATATATACATCCTTCGTAAGGTTTCTATTTAAGAACATCGTCTTCACATCTATTTGCCAAGTCTCATAATCATAATGAGCAGCAATGGCTGGGAATATCCTAATGGTTTTAAGTAGGGCTATTGGACTAAAGGTTTCATCATAGTTAATTCTTTATCTTTGACAATATCCTATAGCTACTAGCCTAGATTTATAAGTAAAATTGTCTATTTGTTTTCTTCTTAAAACCCACTTACACCTAATGGGTTTAATCTTTTCATTTGGGTCAACTAAGGTCCATACCTGGTTTTCAAATATGGAATCCATTTCTGACTTCATGGTTATTAGCCATTTGTTAGAATCTGAACTATTCAAAACTTCTTCGTAGGTTGTAAGCTTATCATATTCTATGAGCAATACATCTTTCTATTTATTGATGAAAAGTCTATATCTCACTAAAATAGTACGTATCTTACTTAATCTATGAAGATCTTGTGTATTGGAAGGTGTAACTACTACTACATCTTCATGAGTATCAATTTCAAGTTAAGGCAGTTGACATGCGTCTGTTTGAATATCTTGAACTTCTTAAAGTTCAATTTTGCTCCCATTATCTCCTCTTAGAAGAAACTCTTTCTCTAAGAAGGTAGCATATCTTGAAACAAACACTATTTGTTCCAAGGGGTAGTAGAACTGATACCCATAGGAAGCCTTAGGATATCCTATAAACAAACATCTATCAGACTTCGCTTAAAGCTTGTTTGACATTATCTGCTTCACATAAGCAGGACAACCCTAAATTCTAATGTATGAAAATATGGGCTTCTTTTTATTCCATTTCTCATATGGAGTAACATCAATTGACTTTGAAGGGATGCCATTTAAAATGTAAACAGCAATCTCCAGTGCATAACCCTAAAATAATTTAGGGAGTTTTGTGAAGCTCATCATAGTCCTAACCATATCCAACAAGGTTCGGTTTCTCCTTTTAGCCACACCATTATGTTATGGCATGTAAGGTGGAATTCACTAGGATAATATCCTATGATCCCTCAAATACCCTTGAAATTCTTCACTTAAGTATTCTCCACCTCGATTAGATCTTAGTGTTTTGATATTGTTGCCAGGCTGTTTCTTTACTTTATTTCTGAATTCCTTGAACTTTTCAAATACTTCATATTTGTATCTCCTAAGATACACATCCCCAAAGCATGAATAATCATTGATAAAGGTAATGAAGTAAAACCTCCTATAGCTTGCATAGATATTGGAGCACATACATTGGTATGTATTGGGTCTAATAGTCCATTAGCACATGCACCCTTTACCTTAAAGGGTAATTTTGTCATCTTGCCTAATAAGCAAGATTCACATATGTCATAAAATTCATAATCAAATGACACCCAAGCTACCATCTCATGTAGTTTAGCCATGTGCCTCTCACTTATATGGCCAGGGTGACAATGCCATAAATAAGCAGGTTTAAGGTTATCTATTTTTTGTTTCTTAGTATTTTCGATATTGAATATAGAACTAGACATATCCAATTTGTAAATACCATTGCATAAAGTTCAAGTACCATATAGAATATCATTCAACAAAATGGAAAAATCATTGCTATTAAAAGTTAAATAAAATCCACTTTTATTTATACTAGAAACAGGAACAATGTTTTTAATATGTGCTAGAATATAAAAGCAATTTACAAGTTCTATTACAAGCCCACTTGGGAGCATTAAAACATAAGTTCCTACAGCTAATGTAACCACCCTTGCTCTATTGCCTACACACTAGTCTGACTCTCCCTTAAGCTCTTCATATCAGTACATATGTGTGAGCCATAACTGGTATCCAATACCCAAATGTTATTAGAAAAAATAGTATTAACCTTAATAACAAAAATACCTGAAGTAGACAAGTCGTCAAATCCCTTCTTTTTCAAAGACTCTAAGTAGGTCTTGCAATTCCTCTTTGAGTAGCCATCCTTGCCACAATGAAAGCAAGTTCACTTTAGGGTAGTCTCGTTGGCCTTCTTCTTTCCCACACCACCCTTAGGCTATGTGGACTTCTTCTTCTTCTTACTTTTCTTCTTAGAACTTGAAGAGTCTATTAACATCACAGCCTTGCTTTCCTTCTTCATAGAAGGCTCAGCCATTTTGAGCAAATTGATCAGCTTAGGAATAGAAGATGAACCTTTATTCATCTAATAGTTTAGTGCAAAATGTGCGTAGCTATTAGGAAAACTATGAAGAATTAAATAAATTCTTAATTCATAGTCCATCACAAAACCAAGCTGGCTCAATCTCTTGATGTAGCCATCTTTGAGCAAAAGAACAACTTTGAGACCTTGAACATTTTGGATCTCGGTTGCTCATCAAAGAACTCTCTAAGATGGTAGACTGTGGTATTTGTATCCACAGCCTCATGTTGTTTCTAGAGCTCTGGTGACATAGAAGCGAGCATAACATAGCCTTCCAACTCACTACATCATATGCTTCCTATAAGCAGTCTGCTCATCAATAGATGCTCTAGTAGTAAGAGCATAATGAAACAGCTTGTCAATGACATAAGCTATATGCTCAGCTTTGAGAACAATTCTCAAATTATATAGCCACTCTAAAAAGTTAGGCCAGTCAACTTGTTTGACATAAGAATCGAACACAGGTTCATAATTGATGACGTGATAATTCTAGCAATCTAGTGTAAAAGAGAACATTTTAGAGAATGTACATGAACGCATGATTATTAGGTCTTTAATAAATGCATTATTGCTTCCACTATTTTATTGCGAACTCATATTCCTCACAATGAATTTGAGAGAACCTATGTGAAAGTTCTCCTAATGGGTTGATATCCAATTTTGCTAAGAATAGCTCTGTTGCAAATCCAACCGACCATCATGGTTCGAATGGTAGGTATCTGATCCATACCAATTGCATTCTTATGTAATTATCAAATCATGTACTATCAACTAATTTATATGTGCACATACATTGGGCTATTAACTCTTGATGCGTATATATCTCATATATACTACCCAATTTCACCTCCGATACTAATTGAACTTGGCACAAATCTAACAAATCAATGACATCGGTTAAATCCAACCCATTAATCGTAAAATCTTATTTCAATAGTTTGAACATATTCTTATAGAGTGAGTACGACATAACTCAATAACCCAACTCTAGAAGAACTCTAGTTCTTTCCACATTAATGGAAGGCAAAAGACTTAATTGTTTATTTAGCAAGGGATTTGTTTCTATTAGTCTGCTGGTATATATGGCATTTAATATATATACATTCTTCCACGGCATACATTAAAAGTTACATTAACTACATGATTGATTATGAACATTATAACATCAATTTCTCGAGCCATGGAATGATTGACTAGGTCTGACCTAGATAGATGCATGAATTTCAACTCCAAAAAAAATAAAAATTATATTCCTATTTATAAGTCTTCTTGTAAATGGCACTTTCACCTTGCTTCTTGCTCCTTGCTCCTTTGCACTTCAAATCTATTATACTCATATATAATCTAATTACATAATTTTAAAATAAAAAAACCTCAATTAACATTTGAGGGGAGTTAGATAAGAAGAGAAAAACAAAAAAAAATATAAGAGATTGGCAGAGACATGCAGACCCTATTACCAAATTACAAAAATTAAAATCCACGCATAAACAATTTAATTGGTCAAGTCTATAATTATCTATTATGCCATCACACACCTTTAGCATGCATTCTCTGATGCAAAAGCAGATAATCTAGAAAATTAATAGTTTTGGAGTCTTATTTGGCCAACTCTTATTTTCATTATTTAATCTCATTAAATAATTATATGAATTATTAGAAACACTTTCTAATATTGAAATTATATTAATTATGCAAACTAATTTGCCTACTTCGATTAATAGAATTAATTTCTCATTTGAATGTAATTTCTATAATCCCATTATAAAATAAAATCCAATATTCCAAAACTTTAATTCCAAATTAAATCACCTTGAATTTATATACTAAATAATTAAACAATTTAATTATTTCTCGTATGCCATAATCTAGTCACATTGGAATAAAATTAATTCAATCCAAAACAAAATCAAATCAAACTCAAAATTTCCAATAATTCCAAAAATATATTGTAACACCCCTTACCCTACTCTATATCAGTAAGATAAGTGAGCATCAATAGCCTAGATGTTTTGAAAATTTGGCCAAAAATAAATACTTATATTTTATTATTATTATTTTCACTTTTATTATTCTCTTACATTTTTTTTTAAAAAAAAATATCTATTTAAAATTTATGCATATATTCAAATAAAAATTTTGCACATTTAAAAATCCATAACTTGTTCTTGCTATTTAATATATATTTATATTAATATTTTACCCACTATTTTAGTGTCACATACTCCAAAATATATATACAGTACATGAAAGAAATGTTTGATAATATATTACAAAGCTTGAACAAAATATACCAAAAAATAATTTGAGACTTTAACCAAATCTTGACTGGATTTCCTTCTTCTTCTAATAGCTAACTTTTTTTTCCAAAACTTTTAGACCTGCACGAGAGAAAGCCACCCACGCTAAGCTACTTAGTGTTGCTTCATAAGATAAAAATCTCACATACGTATATATAGTACATGCCACATAAATCACAAAAAAAAAAATCATGTATTATTATTATTACTTTTTTTTACAACATGTAAATAATTATTAACCAATATTTAAACAATAACTTACCATTATTAAATTGATTCATAACCCTTTTTTTTTCTTTATAATTCAATTCAATCCTATTCTATTCAAATTAATTTAATTCAATTTAGTTCAATTCTATAACACCTATGCTAAACTCATCAATAGGAATATGGGGTTGTCATTACTAGCTTCATAATTATGCCATTACCAGCTTTTTAAAAATAATATCTTTACAGGCTTTTTAATATAATACCATTACCGACCATTTTTTTTATTGTGCCATTACCGGTGTTATGATTGTATCATTTTCAACTTTAACAATATAGTGCCACGCGTGCATTATATCCTTTCCCTAATTGATATACCAAACTATCCACTATTGTAGTTCAAGACTGGATATTCGAGTATTGACATTAATGTTAATATTATTACTATTATTGCTATAATAACTCCCCCTTTAACACTTCTTACAAATGTATTTATATATATTAATTATGAAAGTTCCAATATCATATATTAATATATATTATATGTCCATATATACCATTAAGATTAAATTTTCCAACAACTATCACACATACACATCATACCACATGAAAGAGGTCAAAATGCAAATCACATATTTGTAGCAGATTCTAACCTTAATATTCGGCTTCAATTTCGACCTATTTATAATTAGTTTCAAACCTCATGGTCCTCTGTGAACTTTTAGTTCATTGCCTTAGCTTCAATTTGTAAAAAGAATAATCTAAATCTAAATTTTCTACTAAAAGTTATGGTCATTTTATCATGAGGTATTCAGTCAAATTTTACCCAGCATTTTCTTTATTCCTCTAGATCTAGGATTTTGTAATTAATTTTAGACCTAGTTACAATTTGAATTACAACTTATGTTCTTCATAACATTTTTATACTATGAATAACTTTCATTTTCATTAATTTCATACAATCTAGTTACCACAACAAAAGTTATGATCAATTTTGTCAAGCCCGTTGCAGTGGATTTGTAACAGGACATCTCATATACTGATTACAAATTAATTAATTTCTAACCATATGCAATCATGCTTATGCCCAAAATTTTCAGAATTAAAATACATTCATAAACCTCAATATTTCAAACCATTTTAACACAAAACTTTAAAGACAACAATTTAACATGCAATATTGCAAACTTCATTCATAACACATAAGTTTCATAAGTATATGGCATGCAAGATTTTTATCAAAGAAGCACATAATTAATCAATGCCAATTCTCCTCTTTTTCTTTTCTTTTCTTCACTTATTAGTGGCCTTTTCTTTTCCCTTTATCCACCTCTTGATGTCTACTCTTTTTTCCACTTGTTTAGCCTTAACATAATAAACAATATTTCATTCAATGTCATATATAACCAATGCTTATGCATGAATTATGTTTAGTGTTTTAATGCTTTTCTACCTATATCTTTATTTCTTCCTTTCTTTACCTTATTTATGTTCATTATGATCAATAGCCATTCACTCCATTCATTTCAAACAAAACAGTCACAATTGTTCCATATTCTTTTTCCTAACATTCATCATCTTCAAGTCACTAATCAACCATTAATCACTTCTAAATATCTTCCCCTTAATTCCCCTTCATTAGGTAGTTCCATACACATTCAAATAAGCCTTATTTCTTTAGTTTTGAAGCCATAACATGATCATTCACAATCACCTAAGGCTTAATTTCATCATTTCCCAACAAATCAACACTTCACAATACAAGTTCACATAACTTCCAAATGACTATAATATACCAATTTCAAACACAATAATTATCCACATGAGTCTCAAATAGATGGAAAATATTGAATTTAAGAAGAATTAACTCACCTTGATGATTTTCTAAGGATGGCCCAAATTCCCCTTTACTTTTCTTCCTTTTTCTCTTCTTTCCTTCTTTTTTTCTTTCTAGCTTCTTATGGTAGAAACTCTCAATCACTTATCTTTTCTCTCTCTAAACTCAGATTTTTCTCTCTTTTAGGAGCCTCATAAGCTCACAAATAGAGGATTAGGTTTATATGGTTGAAGGGGAGGGCAACAAGGGATGAAGAAGATGATGATTGTATGTTTTTTTTGACACAAAACCTCTTTTTTTGACTTTTGTATTAAGGTTAAAATTTGTGGATCCCATTAATTAGCTTAATCCCTTTTCCTATTAGTTAATTAGCTTAATTATTCTTGCTTAAATTTTAATTATGAGAAATTCCTCCCTTACTCCAATTTTTTCTCCTTACAATTTTTCCCCAACAATTTTAATAATACCGATTTTATCCACAGGGTGATTTAAAATTTTTCCTAATTCTTGCACCAATCTTTTAATTCCATAATAATAATATCCTTACTTATTTTTTCTTATAATTTATTATTTTTCCATGGATCCAATTTTAGACTTCGATCGAACTAGCCACATGATTATGGCCATGTGCGATCGGGGCCTAAATCGTTGGATGTTACATGTCTATCATCTATTCAGGCATTCATATACCAACTCAAGCCAATCCTAATTATCATAATTTGGTTCAGTGAGCCAATTACAAAATACCTAAACTGAATCATTTAACTTCTATAATTAAAATAGAATCTAAAAGGATTAAATTAAAATTCCTGACACACTTAAAAGCATCAAAATAAATTCATGAAAATTCATATTTTATGAATTAAATGTACAGGAAATCAAGAAATACAAAATAAAGCAGTTTTCACTCTCGTGAAACATTTCGCACTCGTAACTGCATGATTCCAAAATTTTGAAAACGATTCAAAACCATTCTTTTATATGTTCTAACATAAAACAAACAACCATGTTTCTAGGTTCTGGTGATTATCAAATAAATATGCAAAACAGAACAAGTCATAAAATTGATGTCATTAATCATTTTAAATAATTTAAAACCAAATTTTGTCAATTAAAACAAAATTCCCTAATTCCATTATATGAAATACATTCATATAAAATATTGATACATCATTATCCATAAATCATCAAATGTGCAGTATAAAGAATATCAACAGAACCAACCATTTTCGATCTCATTGAAATTAAGAACCTTAATTATCATTTTTCATGCAATCATATTGTTCTTCAAATTAAAATCAACCATAATAATCATAGAAAGGCTCTAATACCAATTTTGGGTTATTATATATATATATATATTTCATACATCAAACGTTGTGGAAATTAAAATTTTATAACCCAGACACAAGTATCGTCCTATGTAGTTATGATTAATTAACCCTAATTAAGAGTTTGAACAACATTACCTTTAAATCATAGCTTTCAGTTCTTCTAATTGTCTTACCGGGTTGTTGCAAACCACAATAATTCTTTCTTAGATCACTTTTGATAGAAATCCACGCGAAGGTTTAAAGATGAAATCCAAAGGCTATGGGTTGATTATTAACCCATGTACTAGAAGAGACAATAATCTTGAGAGAGATGGGAGAATGAACTCTTATGTTATCTATGATAGCAGCTACTCATTAAGGTTTGAAAAAGGACTATTTATAGTCCTTGAATGGTTATGATTCAAAACCCACATTCAAAGAGTTTGAAACAAATTAGGTTTGAGTATCGTACCCGTTTCACGATCAGAACTTTAGTTTAACAATCGCAAAATGCTCTTTATCAAGCAATTCTCGATCGTTAAATATATTTCCCAATCGGGACATTGTGTATGTTCAGTCTAGTATGTTTTATAGACTTTGAGCTGGACATTCCTGCTCAGGACAAAATCGTGCCAGTAAAAAGCTCAATTGCACTCACGAACTATTTCACTCTAGCACTTTTACTTTTCCCAATTGGGATTCTGTTTGGACTTGGTTTCTCTCTCTTGGTTCTGGGTCCAATCTAAAAGCCCACTTTACTTACTCTACACACCTTCAATGTGTGTGACCCATTAGGTTCTTAGTTATATTGGCCACTCAGATCAATACTTGATCTTGAGCAAGTCATAAGCTGTTAGAGAAGTGCTCTAAAGGCAATCACCTTTAGCATTTATTGTATAAATTAATTTAATTAATAAAAGACATTTTCATTAATTTGATATTCATTTGATGTATGAATTGATTAATTAAAGAAGTCATTGATACATAACATAGCATGAAGAAAATCATAATGAGATCATGATAATGAGATTCCTATCATGTGTAATTATGTTAGTATCTAAATTCTCGCTAGTCAAAAGATTAATGAGCAGGACATTATTATTTCGGATAGACTGGCACATATTGAACTCCTTGATTGGATCAAGTAGTAGATCTGATAATCTTTGAGCATGTGATGTTTAGAGTTAACAAGTGGATGCTTGCTAAGACTATTTAATTACATTAGATGACCTACTATGAGACAATTATATGGATTATCTATTCAAATGTCAATGGTAGTCTCATCATAACAATGGTGCGAGTATCCTCAAACTTGAAATACTCAAGGATATTTTGGATACTGATTATGTGCTTTGACTCCACTTCTTATTGCCTCATAGAGGTCGCTCATAGGGTGGTGATTGGGTATAGCTTGAGGTATTCGAAGGTAATAGGGTAGCCAACAAAGGATTTACCACTCCTGATAGAGGGAGTGTATACTGATGGCCTCTTGTCGAGATCATTACTTGGGAATCTCTGGCCATAGTAGAAATGTCATGAAGATGGTCTTCAATAACATGTCTAATAGTGTAATGAGTCTCAAGGACAAGATTTAACATCACTTGTGCTAGGTGTGAGGTAGCCAATCTAGCGGGAGCTAATACACTGTCCATGCTTTGAACTAAGTGGGATATAGAATTGTGAAAGGACGATTTGCACGAATTATTGTCTATGGAAAGGTTCGTAGTCAAACAACTTACTTTCGGGTCAATTGGGGGTCATGATATGTTGCTAGATACCACTCATGACTTGTTTGAATTAATTGTTAATTTGGGTAGCCAACATAACTAGGAACCTAATGGGACATATGCATTGGAAGTGTGAAAAATGAGTAAAATGACCTTGGATGAGATCCAAAATTATAAGAAAATCATTTAGTGTCGGATCGTGATAGGATCATGGGAAAAAATCTAAAAAAATTGCTCAAGGGATCACAGGCTCGTGCGGGCCATAGCAGTCAGCCAGCAATTGTCCAATTGTTTTGCCAATTTGGCAAAAATGCCAAATTGGCCTCCCAACCCCTTTTTGGTAATTTTCCCAACCTTAGGATGTTTGGAAGCACTTATAAATAGTATTTTTACATCAGAAAGAAACTAATAGCCTCCAAATAAATTATTTGATTATTTTCTCTTTTCTCTCAACAACATTTTTATTTGCTAACACTAAGAAAGTGTTCAAGGCATAACTTTTAAGATTTCATTCTTCATTTCCTCGTGGATCAATATTAAAGAAGATCCTAAATTGAATTATAGACCCAATAAGAAGCAAAATTGAAGAATTGATTCAAGAAATTAAATGGCATAATTTTTAATCTTGTTTTTATCAATTAGTTTAAATGACACAAGTAGAATTCTATGATTTGGTTTTTGAAAATTTTTATTTTCCGCTACATTTTTTGTATGTGATACACCTAAAAAAATCCTTCATTGGTATCAAAGCCTCCTTGTATCCATTTAAAATTTATTTTTGTTAAAAGTGCAATTGAATTACACGGTTTTGGCATTATTAGCTCCATAGGTCTGAAAAATTGAAATTAATAAGTAAAATTTGTTTTAAATATTTTTATTTCAATGATCTGATCATGGGATGATTAAAAATTTTTATTTTGATTAAAAAACGGTTTAAATGTGATTCAAATAATTAATTTCGAATTTATTGAAAAAATTGGCAAAAAGCTACATTTTGATGAACTAGTGATATTTTTTTTGTTGATGGGGCTGTTCATAATTTTTTGTAACTTGATTATGGATAAATTATTTAGAGATATTGAGAATGTGTTTAAGGCTCAGAAAGGGTCCAATAATTAATTACAAATCGATTTAATTAATTTTACAAACAAATATTTAAATGGAACTGTTTTAGTATACTCGGATGGACTTTTTTGTTTGAACTTTTTGTACATAATTATTTTGGTTACTGAAGGGTTTTGATCATGAATCACATACATATAACGCAGCGGAAAATAAAAATTTTCAAAACCCGAATCAAAGGATTTTCATGTGCCAATTAAAACTAATTTAACCAAAGAATTTATACCTTTATAATTTCTTGATTTTTCTTCAACTTCTCACCTTGTTGGGTTGTAGCAAACCACAACATTCCAATCTTGGATTGTCTCTAACAATATCCACACGAAGATGAGAGGATAAATCCACTAGGGAGATGGCTAGAATATACCTCAATGTGCTAGCAATGGTGTATGTTCATATGAGAAGAAAATTAAACTCTTTAATTTTCTTGTTGTCTCCAAAAAATTTTCTTTTCCCAAAAATTTTTTCTTGTCTATTTTGTGTCTTTTAGGGTCTTTTAGATCCAAAAGAAAATAAGAAAATTAGATCAAAATTGAAGAGAGGAGAAAATGGGAGTTATGTGAATAGTAATAGCCATTAAGGGCCAATTTAAGACATTGGCCAACTACTGCGTGCTGGCACGCGCAGTAGCCTGCCTAGGCCTGTTGGGCAGGCCCAGCTGGCCTGCCAGGACAGTAGGCCCGCGCGGGTTCGTACGGGCCCGTCAATCTCTTGAGCGATTTTTTCCTGCGATCTTATCGCGAACCGACTCAAAATAATTTTCTCATATTTTGGATCTCATCCTAAGCCATTTTGCTCATTTTTTACATCTCCAAAGCATGTGACCTATTAGGTTCCCGGTTATGTTGGCCACTTAAATTATCAAATAATTTAAGCAAATCATGAGCGGTATCTAGCAACACATCATGATACCCAATTGACTAGAAAGTCAGTGGTTTGAGTACGAACCTTTCCATAGACAACAATATGTGCAACTCGTCCTTTTACCATTCTATACCCTACTCGGTTCAGAGCATGGACTATGTGTTAGCTCCCGCTAGACTTACTACATCACACCTAGCCCAAGTGATTTTAGATCTTGTCAGTAAGACTCATTACTCAATTAGACATGTCACTGAAGACCATCTTCATGACAGTTCCACTCTGGCCAGAGATTCCTGAGTAATGATCCCAATAAGATGTCGTGGGTATATTATCCCTCTATTAGGAGCGGTGAATTGTCTATTGGCTATCCAATTATCTTCGAATACCTCAAGCTGCACCCAATCACCACCCTATGAGCGACCTCTATGAAGCAACAAGGAATGGAGTCAAAGCACAGAATCAGTATCCAAGATATCCTTGAGTACCTCAAGTCTAAGGATACATGCACCATTGTTTTGATGAGACTATCATTGACATTTGGATAGATAATCCATATGATTGTCTTATAGCAGGTCATCCAATGTACTTGACTACTCTTAGCAAGCATCTACATGTTAACTTTGAACATCTCATGCTCATAGCTTATGAGATCTACTGCTTGATCCAATCAAAGAGTATAACATGTGCTAGTCTATCCGGATCAACAATGTCCCATCTTGTTGATCCTATAACTAGGGATAATTTAGATACTAACATAATTACACATGATAGGAATCTTATTATCATGATCCTATCATGATTTCCTTCATGCTATGTTTCATATCATTGACTTTCATTAATCAGTTTAAGATCTATATCAATTCATATGCAAATGAATACTAATATAATGAAAGAATGCCTTTATGAATGTGTATACTAAGTGCCTGAGGTGATTGCCTTTTGGGCACATCTCTAACAGACCCAAATATGGTCTACATGGTCTCCTCCACATGGGCTTTGACATCTCTGCTGTCAACTGCTACATTAACTATGCGTTAGCTCTATAACCTACGTGCACATAAAAACACACTAAGCTACTCATAGCTTAGTAATTCACATATGCATAGCAAACATCACATGTAACATATAATTCATGGCCTGTAATTACTATAATGACAAAACATTTTGTACTTAGGCAAAAGTTACACATTCAATTAATGCCTTTTTTATACATATTCATCTGATTATTATAATACATATTCTTTTTCTTTATTTCAATATCCCTATATTGCACATCTAGAATTCTGGCATTTGTTATTTCAAAATTATACCCCTAACCGTCCTTTTATATTTCAATTACCAATTAATACATTGACCTCTCGGAGGCTTGAGCGTTTCAAGATCACATAACAAATACATCACACAATTACCTCTTATCGTTTAATTAGTTCCCATATATCATTTTAGTATAAGTAGCCCAAATCTCGTTCTCAGACTTTCCGGATACGGGATATGGAATAGAGGCGTTCCACAAGCTTAAGCCACCCTACTCACTATGATCTCTAGTAAGAGCGCTCCATGAGCTTAAGCCTCAATGATTGATTATGATTTCATTTATATATAATTGGGATTAAGGGCGCTCCACAAGCTTAAGCTTCCTTGTCCATAATCATCATGGAATGGTAGAGTAATTTAGATATCTCATATCACTCAACGTGAGCTTACTTATTGGCCATCTCTCTAAGATGACACATAATGGTTTTGTATCCATTTCCATGGTGCTTTTGAAGTTTGAACAACTTAGGACTAATCAATTGTTATCTAAGTAATTCTTGTATGCAAATTGTTCATAACACGTGCATTTCAAACATTAAAGGAAGGAAAATAGTTATTATGAGACTTTGGTAACCCTTTGGATTTGAGAACCATTCTCAGTTTCATATCAGTCAAGGAAGCTTAGGTTAGTCAAAATGTATGACTCATGATTACGCTTTGATTCACATTGAATAATTTGATTCTAACAACCTTGATTTAAAGATCGATATTGTCTAAGTGTGTACATGAATGAGTGCATGATATTAGGTCTTTAATAAAAAGCATTATGACTCCTACTATTTTATTGCAAACCCATAGCCCTCACTATGGATCTAGGAGAACTTATATGTAAGTCCTCCTAGTGGGTCGATATCCAATGTCCTTAAGAATGACCTTTATGTTAAAGTATCTTCTTATTTTAATCTCATTCTTTCATATTATCATCATGTTTCATATAATATATGCATGTTCGCATATCATAAATATGTTCATCAACATGTTTCCATATGTTTTAACATCATACTTTAGCATTTAGGCATGTTCAGCATGTTTTGGACCCACCAAAATATCATTTAAACATAGAACATTTTTGCTATAAATAGTGTCATCACAGCCTTAAATTTTGGTCTGGTTGTGAAGCATGGTTGTGAAGGCTACTGTAGTAGGATTCATGGTAATTACAACTTGATTCATGGCTATGACAGTTTTCAGCATGATTGTGACGCTTGTTGTGAAAGGGCAAAACTTGTTCCTATGGCCAAATTTTACCGAGATTCCACTTCTAAACCCTTCCTAAACATGTATTGAAATCATTCATGGGCACTGGACATAAATACAATCAAGTTAACACTACTCAAAACATCACACAAAATGGGTCACTAAATTTTGTGCTACTTTCATTTAAATGACCAAACTTTTTTTTGTTACACAAAAATAACTGAACTTAACTTTCATTGCACAAAATCACTTTCGGTCAGTTGGCTACTCGGATGTTTACATGTCACTTACAAGGCAATGATATGGCTCAGCATCCGAGTAGTCTACAGTATGAAAGTGATTTTTGTGTCACAAAAAAAGTTTAGTCATTTAAATGAAAGTAATACAAAGTTCAGTGACCATAGGTATAATTAACTCCTCTAATTGACTTCCTTAACTTTTAAACAAGCCATTTCATACCATCATATTTAATAATATTGCATTACTTAACAAATAAGCATGCCTACCACTAGTAATACATATTTCATATCAGTTCACAAGTTTCCAAGTAAGAAACTAACCTCAATTAAGAAATTACTTTCAAGCACCTTAAGTGCCTTCATAGAGCTTGTGCATCTACCATTTGTCAATTCTTAATATAAACATATAAGCCTAACATGCAATCAATTGGGTAGTAACCCAACAATAAATATATATCACTATCATTGCTAACCTTTAATTATCATTTAAGTGAACACAAGTTCCATATATCTTTCTACATATCTTACTATTAGTAATTTTTATACCTAGAATACTAGGTCATATGTTATCATTCATTTGACATATTCATATTATTCAAATTCCATAACTCATTACTTATGTAATTCCCATATAAACATATTCACATTATTCATGTTTAGCTAATTCTTCTTCCATATATCATCTATAGCTCTTTGATTTAGCTAGTCTATTACATATCTCTATTTTCCTCTTAGTTATCAATTATTTCTATTAGCATGCCATGTATCCCATTTTCATGTCATTCAGCATTATATCATTTCATTTTGGTAAATTAAATTGCACATGTGTACTTACCTTTTATGGAGCCAACTCAACATCCAAACTTTAAGCTTGCCTACCCTCCTTGCTAGTCAATTCTACCTTCCAAAGGCATCTCCTATGCATTATCACAACTATTTCTCATTAATTCCAACTATATATCAACATCTATAACCATATATTGCCATATATATTAAACCCTAACTCAAAAACCATTAAGCTAGGTTCTTTCTTACTTAAATCCATCAATTAACATATAGTTCAACTCAATCTAGCTTTAATAAGTGTTTTCCCAACAAAAATATTCAAGGTTCTATATCAAACTTACCCATTTACAAATGGGTTTCTACCTCATTCAAGTAAATCATATCAATTAACCACAAACTTATTGAAATAGGAGGGAAAACATGAAATCTTACCCAAAGAAGGAAGAAATCAAGATTGATTTAATGGAAAACCTGAGCTTCCTTAACTTCCATACGTTCTCTCTGATGGGTTTTGAGCATGTATCACATACATGTTACGCAGCAGAAAATAAAATTTTTCAAAACCCGAATCAAAGGATTATACATGTGCCGATTAAAACTAATTTAACTAAAGAAAATTCAGAATTTATACCTTTATAATTTCTTGATTTTCTTCAACTTCTCACCTTGTTGGGTTGTAGCAAACCACAACAATCCAATCTAGGATTATCTCCAACAATATCCACGCGAAGAAGAAAGAATAAAACCACTA
>CATIWF010075899.1:0-19941 GCA_949630135.1 Balakata baccata
CCCAACAAGGTGAGAAGTTGAAGAAAATCAAGAAATTATAAAGGTATAAATTCTGAATTTTCTTTAGTTAAATTAGTTTTAATTGGCACATGTATAATTCTTTGATTCGGGTTTTGAAAAATTTTATTTTCCGCTGCGTAATATGTATGTGATACATGCTCAAAACCCATCAATTCTCTTCACCTACAACATGATTCTTGATAGATTGTTCCACTATGATACCTATGCAAGCAAAAATATCAGGTACCTTACAATGAAGATGCCTACGGCTTGGGGAGAGATCATAGTAAGGGGAGAATGCCAACCAGCCAATGATGCCTGCTTCACAATATTAAAAGGAATAGTGAAAGTTTAAATATAGGAACTCTGGGATCAGATAGGATTGAAGAAGATAGAGCCTAACCCCCTGGAGAATTGGTCTCAATTGAAGTAGAGCCAGGGAAAGTGCTCAAATTGGGAGGAGAGATCAAGCATTACATCAGCAAAGACATTGTAGGAGCCTTGAAAGAACACTAAACGATGTTTTCCTAGTATCCCAAGATATAAAAGGGGTAGACCTAGTAGTAATTATGCACAAGTTACAGAGTACTGAAGATTGCAAACCAATCAAATAAAAGAAAAGGAAACAGGTGCAAGATAGATAAGTGGCGATTGCCTAAGGAGTAGAAAAACTCATGAAAGCAGGATTTATCCGAGAAGTCTTCCATCCAAATTGCGTCTCAAATATGGTTATGGTGAAAAAATCAAATGGAAAAAGGAGAATGTGTATAGATATTACTGATCTAAACAAAGCTTATCCCAAAGACAACTATTTGCTCCTCAACATCGATTAATTAGTGGATTCAACAGGTAGTTATCATATTTATAGTCTTGTTGATGCCTATGCAAGTTACCACCAGATTTGGATAATGGTAGAAGATCAGGAGAAGACAGCCTTTATGACAGATAGAGGCATATACTACTTCACAGCAACATCCCTTGGCCTCAAGAATATAGGAGCAACTTATTAACCATATGTTTAAGGACTTCATTGGCACAACCATAGAAGTATATATTGTGACGTGATAATAAAAAGTGCAAAAGAAGATAACGCTAGTGACTTGAAGGATGCCTTCATCATTTTGGAAAGGTTTAGCATGAAACTCAATCCTAAAAAATGTGTTTGGTGTAACAGTAGGAAAGTTCTTGGGCTTTATGGTCTCTCAAAAAGGAATTGAAGCAAACCCAGAAAAAATCCAGGCAGTCATTGACATGTAACCACCTAAAACCATTAAAGAGGTACAAAGGTTGAATGGGCAAATCACTACGCTAGGGCGCTTCATTTCGTGTTTTGCAAAGAGATGCCCACCGTTCTACCAAAGCTTGGAGTGTTTGAAAATGTTCTCTTAGAATGATGAATGCCTGCAAGCATTTGAAAATAAAAAAGCCTTTCTTAGCTCTTTATCATTGCTAAGCAGACTGCAGTGAGGACTTGTTCCTTTACTTGTCCACTACTGAGGAAACAATAGGATCTGTGTTTGTCTGAGAAGCTTCAGATGAATAGTTCCCTATCTACTACTCTAGTCACATTCTCAAAGGGGCAGAACTTAGATATCTAAGGCTAGAAAAGTTAATTTACTCATTTTTCCTAGCCACTAAGAAGGCCATATTGACAGACCAACCACTAAGGAAAATTTTGCAAAAGTCTAAAACCATAGGGAGATTAGTAGAATGGTCTACGAGAATTGGGAGCTATGGAGCCAAATTCGAGCCCAAGAAAGTAATGAAGGCACAAATCTTAGCAGACTTTGTTACAGAATGTGGAGAAGAAGAGATTCACATCAAAATAGTGACAAAAAATCAGTGGACACTAAATGTTAACAGTACAACAGATGTAACAAAAGCAAGAGCAAGGGTCTCCCTCAAAGGCCCAGCAAGAATATGCATAGACCATAGTATAGATTGAGTTTAAAGCATCAAATAATATGGTAGAGTATGAGGCCATGATAGTTAGTCTCAAAGTGGCTAGAAATTCAAACCCTCTAAACTGATTGTGTGAAGCGATTCATAATTGGTTATGAGGCAAATCACAACTGAGTTTGAAGCTAAAGACAAAGAAATGGCAAAATACCATGCAACGGAAACCTATCTCCAAAAGAATATTAAAGAAGGCAAGATATATTGGGTGTTAGAGCAAATCTCCAAAACATAGAATATAGAGGCAAATGATTGGTCTAAATTGGCCCTTGAAAGAAGGCTCTATCCAAGGGGAGTCATCATAGAAATCGTCATGCTACAATCTCATTTAGAAATCAATATCTTTGCAATCTCCTAAGACAATTGGATACAATCCCTAGTGGATTGGTTAGATGAAGGAAAATTGCCAGAAGACGATAATGGAGCAAAAAAGCTAGAGATTTCTCATATCAGGATGGAATCTTATACAAGCAGTCAGCCTCTCACCTATGGCTCCACTGTGTAGAGGAAGAAGAAGAAAATGTAGAAATGAGAAAGAACTTGGACTTCAAAACAGAAGTTTGAGAACATATAGTTGCCAAAGCCAAGGCTTACAGGAGAAAGGTTGAAAAAATGTTTAATAGAAAAGTACGCCCCGAAATTTTTGTCCCTAGAGATCTAGTCCTCATGAAAAGAGATCTCAAAAGAGGAGAAGTAGGCGCAAAGAAACCAGATAAGAATTGGGTTGGACCCTTTATAATAGAACAAATTGTTTGTCCAACTAACTATAAGCCCAAAAATGTTGATGGAAAGATTATGCCATGAACATGGAACGCCAAAAACCTCAAGAAGTTTTACTAGGAAGACTTTAAACTTTTGTATCTTTTTGAAATCTAAATGTAAACATGTTTTCCTATGAATGAAGCATCTTATTTTGCAAAATCATGATTGTCATATTACTTTACAAACAAATCTTTGGAAATTTGTCAAAAAATAAAAAATTCAATAGCAAGTACTCTCTAAGAATATCATATTAAAGAGTCTTTAAGGAAATCATATCTAAAGTCTTCAAGAAGACTATATTAAAATTTTAAGCGATTGCAATAAAAATCTTTCTAAGGAGATCTGAATAAAGGCATCTCCAAGGAGATCCAAAATAAAAATATATGTAAAGAGATTTGAATAAGGGCTTCTCCAAGGAGATCCAAAATAAAAATATCTCTAAGGAAATATAAACAAGGGTATCTCCAAGGAGATCCAGATAAAAAATATCTCTAAGGAGATCCAAAATAAAAATATCTCTAAGGAAATCTGAATAAGGGTATCTCTAAGGAGATCCAAATCAAAACTATCTCTAAAGGAGATCAAAGTAAAAATATCTCTAAGGAGATTAAAAAAAAAACAAAATATCTCTAATGAGATCAATATAAAAATGTCTCTAAGGAGATCCAAATAAAAATATCTCTATAGGAGATCTGAATAAGTGTATTTCTAGGAAAGATCCAAAATAAGTTCATCTCTAAAGGGAAAAAAATTTTCCTAAATAAACATAAGATAAGATGTCTCAAAAGAGACCTAAGAATAAAAGTTCCTAGAGGGATCTAAGTGAGTTGACTCACAAAGAAATTATGCTAAAAAAGCTAAGACAAAACCACATGTTCGTCCTCCTTGGGAAATGATTTGAAGAGTCACATCTGACGTTCTTAAGAAAACTTGAAAAGGTACCTATAGCATCTTCAAAAGGTTAAGATTAAATTGGAAGATCCAGTTTGACACCAAAATTAGCCAATCAATAAAAAATAGATAAGAAGGCTTCCTTGAAGAAAAGTGATAAAATCTAGAAGTAATCAACCCTCAAAGAATAGGAAACATATAAACCAGCAAATATATATAAAACAAGTCTATAATATTGCTCAAAAAGAAAAAAAAAGAGGAGAAAAGAGATTGACAATAACAATTCTAAAGTAAAGTAATACAAATAGCAGTTGCAATCAATTTCAAAGTGCAGTCTCTTCAGTATCTGCTTTGGAGCCAATAACCAGCTCCTTAACATACTTTTTCACTCCACCAACAGGAGTTTCCACGACAATAAAGGCCTTCACAATGTCAAGGGTCTTCTCAATAGGTATGTCTTCATATGGCTCCTTAAGGAAAAAAGGAGTGGCAGGCTCTTTTATTGATTGATCGTTGCCATTGCCAACATTACCATCAGGGGGAAAGCATTCTCTTCATAAAGAAAACTAAAGTCAATTGCAGGAAATTTTCTTTAACAAGGTCAATGACCATTCTATAAGCCTCCTCTTACGTCGCTAGCGTATGCTCTAGGTAAGAGATCCCTTCTTTCTGCAAACGTTCAATTGCCTTCTAGTAATGAGAGATCTCTGCCTCAACCTTGGAGTGATATATATTAAAAGCCTTTTGAAGCTCTGCTTTCTCTGCCTCCACCCTCTTCAAATAAAGGTTGAGGGAAGCAACTTTACTTTCCGCCAAGACAGTGCATCCCTAAAGCCGATAAGAATCTAATCATTTTTAGCTAGAAGAGTGATGGTTTACTACTCCTTAATGGCTAATTCCCAAGTAAGGTGAGATTGCCATTCTGTATCATTTTTCTTAAGGCTCTCCTCGAGCATAACCTTATCGGTAGACAGTTTCCCTAAAAGAGGGCTATGTGCTTCTTTTTCCATACGAAGGACCTCGTGCTCCTTGCCCAACAAGTCAAGATGTTCAAAATTAGCAAACCCCAACTGAACAACCTAATTCAGCAAAGCGGCCAAAATCAACAAAAAAAAAAAGAAAGAAAGAAAGATAATAGGAAGAAGAAGAAGAAGAAGAAGAAGAAGAAGAAGAAGAAGAAGGAGAAGATGGAAGAAAGTCACTTTACCTTCATAGGCAACATCTAATTAGCCCTTTTCAGCTCATAAAGATCAGATACGGTAGGAAGCTAGTTAGCCTTTAATTGATCAAAGCAAGTAACAGCTTTCTCAATAGACGCCATACTGCCCTTGCTCTAATGGGGAATAGATAAAGCCTATTGGAAGTTGGCAAAAACCTCATCCATGCGATAGGAGTCACCCAACATGGTAAGAGGCCCAGAAACTTTCATAGTAGGGAGCTCACTAATTTCAAGCAACGATATCTTCTTCCAAGAGCGAAGAGTCTTCCTAAGGGTAACAGTAGGCTTAGGCGTCACCCCTGCCACCTCAAAAATGCTTTCTGAAACATTGAAGCAGGAATTCCAACCGGCAAATGTGAAGAAATCACCGATACAGCATCTAAGATCATAATGCCAAAAGTAAACAAGATCTCCTTAGTTGGTTGCTATACTACCAGAGTAACAGGCTTCTATGAGACAACAGCAGCACAAATAGTAGGAAGTTTACCCTTCCCTTTCCTCTCCACCTTGAAGGCTTCCAACCTCTTGGTGAACTCTTCCTTTACAAACAGAAAAATCACAAATAAGAATTAAAGGAACAAAAAATGATATTTCCAACAAAAAAATGATAAGCACAAAAAACAAACAACCTCCAGCCATAACATCTTTAGTGGCAATCGGTTGACTTAAAGCCATAGTATCTTCAATGGCAATAGATTGATTCAAAAAAGCATTCACTAACTCCAAGCATTGATATCCCCTCAACGGAGCATCTGATGCTATTCTCCTAAGATGCTCCGCTTTTATAGGAGTCAATTTCACTTCTAAACCTCTTCGAGGGAAACCATCAACCTATAAGGAATACCACTCCAACCCCAAAGATTACCAATAAAGACAAATCTTTTCTTCCAATCTCGACGCGTTCATGGGAGATCTCTAAATAAACTCAATCTAGGACGGGTGGTAAAGTAATAATACTTCCCCTTATGGCTCAAAAACACGCAGTACTAAAAAATATTGCATGACAAATGAATGGCTAATCCCTCATAAATATGCATAATAGTGGTTTTCAATAACCAACTATAGGGAGAAAGTTGATTCAAGGGCACACCGTAAAAATGTAACACTTCCCTAACAAACTGGTGTAAGGAAAAACGAAGGCCATACCTCATACACATCGATTCTATGTTTAGAATCGATAACATTTACTGCCAAATTCCCGGTGGCAACTAGCAAATAAGTATCAGGAATCCTATACTCCATCTGAAGCGACGACAACCGAGAACTTTCAATCTTAGACAAATCAGATGAACTTTTCCATTTTTTAGTGACAGGCAAAGGTCTAACCATACTTCTAGGCACAGGGAGCCTAATAGGTAAAATAGGAGTAGTAAGGGGAGGTACAAAAGAAAATTCTCCCAAAGTATCCACCAAAGCCGATGGTTGATTAACAATGATAGGGGCTGATGTCTCTACATTTGAGCTTCTCCTAATCAATGGCATATCCTCTGGTTCTTCATTAGAAGACTCAAAACTCCTAACTTCCCTAGCACTCTTAGATTTTACAAGCCTAAACAAACAACAATGACAATGCAACACGAATTAGAGAAAAGAAAGGATAGATAAATAATAAAAAGAGGGGGGAGAAGAATGGAATATTACTTACTTGAGAGACTCATCTTGAAAGCAGTAAAGGCAAATCCTCAAAATGAAAAATGGTAAAAGAAAATTTCTCCAAATGAAACTCAAGCAGATTGAAAGAAGTAATAGTAGTGAAAAGCCAACCGACAAAGTATTTAATAGGCAAGAAAGGCCAGAACCATGGTTAAATGCAAATTAACTATTGGGAACAGCTTATGAAGAGTCAAAATTTGAAATTCAAAACAAGTACTTTTGTTAGGGGGAACTATGATATCAGTTGAAGCAACGTTTACCGCCTCACCAACTAGTAAAAATACACTAAGTTGAACATGAATGATCAACCCTTGTTAGGGGGAACTATGATATCGCCTCCATATAAAAAGATTGACACGTCAGTAGATCTCATACCCTCCAAATCACAGTAAACAAATTATGCAGGAGATCACTTAAAATATCTATGCCAACTACATATTGTCGACGATCACCTGTGATCCCATCCCCATGGGATTGCACACCATGAGACTAGAAACCCTAAACTCTTCTCATATTGCAAGCATCATTTAATAATTGATAGATTGGTAGCTCTAGAACATTAAATGCTAAAACGATTGAAGGATACGCTTGCAGGTAAAATTGAATAGTAAGAAACGACCATATTCCACTTCGATGAGACAGAAAGACGGCCTTGGGTAGAGGGCTTCTAACATGGGAGGCTTAATACTTTCAATCAACAGCACCCCATAGTTAAAAAGGTAAATTTATAGCAAAACCAAGCTTATAAAGGGTCACCATGTAGGTTTATTTCAACTTAACTTCATTATCTTAAACAATATACCTTCTTTTCTTTCTCCTTAACTTCTCCCCCAAGTCACTAACTTCACCATCGGAGTGGAAACGCTAGACACCTTTTGACACCTATTCTAATCTTACTCTATCTATAGGATCCAAAAGTTAAGGACAAGAAGTTATCAGGTATTGAAAAGATAAATCGTGATTTCTGTCTATAGTCTATCCTTCGTCAGGATAAGTTTAGATGACTTCGATTAGGCAATTTCTTTGTGAAAGTAACATTTGATGCAACATTTCCTTTGCTCCCTTAGTTGAATCCTTCAAGTTTTTAGAAATTTCTGAGATGTTTGTTACATTATTCTTCTGTTCATAGTCAGTCACACTATTTCACATATTTCTTGTAATAATTATTTGTCTAGTTTTTATATGAAAAAACTCTAACTTTTATTTATTCTCTTATTGACTATAAATAAATTAAAAAATCAATTTTGAACAAAATAAAACTAATTCTCAATGAGGACCTTAAGAAACCTTAACACATAAACTTTGTTTGGTAAAATTAACTGATAATCTAGCTATTAGCTAAAATTTTGCTTCAAACTAATAATTTAGTAGCTAAAAATTTGGTAGCTAATAATCTAGTCAATTTAATTAAATGTGTTTGGTAAAACTAGCTAAAAAAAATGTAAAATAACATTAAAAAATAAGCTTATATTTATAAAAAAAATCAATATATTTAAATTCATAATACAGATGAATTATATAATATATTTACATATTATATATTATAAAAAATTATATTAAATATCTTATCTCAATGTAATAAACATGTCCACATTTATCATCTAATATTCCATTATTATATATACACATATTAAATAATTTAACAATTATATTATTATGATAACATGCATTGGCAGAGCCACATTCACCTGAGGGTAGGCTCTAGCCCTCCTCAAATTTTTAAAATATATGTAATAGTATGTAAATTTATATAATTTTTTAAGATTTACCCTCATAAAGGATATTGGAAATCTATTCTTACATCATGAACTTAGATTTCTAGCTCTTTACCCTCCCCTCTCTCGTAATTAGGCTTCTAGATCTTTGTCCCCTAACTTAGGGAGCCTGGCTCCACCACTAATAACATGTTATTTGATTAAAAAAAAAAAGAGTATAAAGAGAAACAAAAATCATAATCTACTAGTTTCTTTTTTCTGAATGCTAGTTCTACTAGCTTATCTTTTTGGACATTATAATCTAGTTTTTTACTAAAATAAAAAAAATTAAAACATGTTAAAGAAAGCATTTAGTAAGACATAATTAATATTTAATTTAACAAAAATTAATTAATTAATTAATTTTATTTTTTGTTTATATAATAATTTTTTATTATATATTTAATAGTAGTATGAACAGTAAGAATGATACTATAAGATAATCATAGTGTTATTCATAATGTACGTTACATGAATAGTAAGATCGCCATTATGACTGGCGATCTTAATTGGCAAACTGCCTCCCTCTCTTTGCTAGAAAAAAGACATAATCGGAAATAAATTTTAGTTAGACATATTTTGGTAATTGTTTTTTCTATAACTCATTTAGGTAAAAAGCTCACATTCTACTTAACATTGAAATGATGCATCATTCTATATAAACCTTTGTCCCAACTTAGCATTTTTCCTATGTGGGATAACCCCACTTCCCACTTCCTTCTCCTTATCAAGGAGATTATTTTGAGCATCAAATTATATTCATATATTCATTATTTTGAGCATATGAATATTGTAATTCATGAATTCAAGTCATCCTCTCGAAATCAAATTGTAGGACCCAGCCAAAATCTGCCCTAAAAATGATCCATTAATCACAATTTTCCAACAATATTGCATCTTTTCCATTCTGAGAAGTGCATAATTGATATAGATTTGTTGACCTTAGGGTGATTTCTCTCTATTTTGATCTTAACAATCAAATTAAATGTCACTAATATCTTCATTTAGGGTTGTTTTGATAGTGTTTAAAGTTTTAACACATTTGGTTTTGATTTTCCTAATGAACAAGTCAAGTATTTCATGAGAACGTGTAATTCCCGATCGGGACTAAGATCTCCCAACCAAGATCATGTTACAGACCGGGAACATTATGTCCAAACCGGGAAAAGATTGGCTCTTAGTCTTCTAGAGTTCCAATAGCCAATGCAGACTAGGACAAGTCCAGTCCCAATCAGGAAAGCACAGTTCCATGTTGGGAAAGATTGAGGCTCGACCGGAAAATTCAAATGGGCATGCCTATTGAGAGAAACCTCTACCAAAATGTGACACGTCATGTGGGAAGTCAAAACGGCCAAGCTTGACTGACTAAGGCCTCGACCAGGAATAGGTGTCTCAACAGAGAAACATTCAAATTCAACAATCCAAAGTCCCTAGTCAAGGCATCATCGAGCAAGTCTTGACTGGAAAATCATATAGGAACTAGCTGTTAGAGCTATCAGCCAACTAGACGATACCACGTGTCAGCTTAGGCTATTTTCCGACTGAGAAACCCATTTTTCCCGATCGGAAAACTATCTCTATAGGCTACATTAAATGCACCTGTAAGATAACGTTAGGAAGAGTTATGACACTCATTTGTGATGGCTATTTTGGTAGGAAATCATTATAAATACCCAACGAAAAAGTCATTTAATTTATGCAACTACTTTCTTAGTGTCAAAACTCTTGCAATTTTTTTCTCAATCTTTCATTAATTGATTGTGTTATAAGGATTCAAGTGTTAGCCTTAAACACTTGGGTTATCTTGTAATTAAGTAGTGTGTGAGCCAAATTACAAGGAATTGATTGTTGTGTGAGCCATCAAAACACAAGGGAAATTTTGGGTTAAGTTTTAGCCTTAGTGAAACATCTAGTTTAGAGTGAGGTAGTTAAAACTCCATTTGTAATATAAGTGATTAGATTAGTGAATACCTAATTGCGATTAGGGATAGGAATATGGATAGTTAACACCCGAATCCCTATAAAATTCGTGTTTCCCTCTATTCTTATCCTTTTACTTTCTTGTGTGTGAAAGAAATTTTAATTTCCCACTAATTCACACCTCCACCCCCCCCCCTCTTGGTGGTTGTTTGGGCAACAATTGGTATCAAAGCAATGTCTAGAATTTAAGCTCCATTAGCTTTAGCAAAGATCAACAATGACCAAAAAAGGATTCCAAAGTCTTAAGCCTTACTTTGATGGGTCAAATTATGCCATTGGAAGTTTAGAATGGAGGCCTACTTAGATAGTGAAGGCATTGATGTTTGGGATAGTGTTTGCAAAGAATGGATGCCACCAACAAAGAAGAATGCTAAAGGGGAAGATGAAGTTTTTCTAAGGGATGAGTAAACGAAACCACACAAGAGGGCAAATGGTAAGAACAAGAAAGCCATGGCCATTCCAACAAGTTCTCTCTCTCTTGAAGAGTGTGGGAGAGTTCAACATTGTCCAACCACTTATAGCATGTAGAGGACATTGGAGAAGTACCATGAAGGCATAAAGCAAGTTTCTTCAAGGAAGATCCAACTTCTCATGAACAAATATGAACTCTTCAAGATGAAGCCAAATGAGACCATCACTGAGATGACAAACCGCCTACTCTCCATCATTAATAACATGAAGAAATATAGAAGACATACAAGCCTTGAAGATGTAAATAACAATATTTTGAGAAGTCTTCCCACGAAGGACTATGGCTCAAGAGTGGTGGGTATAGAAAAAGCCAATGAGGATTTTAGCACTATTCTTACCAATGTGCTAATTGGCAAGCTTCTAATACATGAGATGGCTCTTACAAGGGAAAAAGAGCTTGAAGGTGAAAGGGAGAAGAAGAAGCCTCTTCCACTAAAGGCAAGCACCAACTCCTTCAAGGCTTAAAATTTGGACCTTATTAGTGATGATGAGGCAAGTGAAGAAGAGGATGAGGAGATAGTTATGCTATCTAGAAAAGTGAAGAGAATGATAGTCAACAAGTATAGGACTATCAAAAACTTCAAGCAAAGAGCTTCAAAATTCAAAAGCTCCTCATCCAAATTTAACAAGAACAAGGAGGAGATGAAGTGCTATGAATATGGAAAGAAAGGCCACATCAAATCTGAATGTCTACGGCTCAAGAGGTACAAGGGCAAGTCTCACAAGGATGGTAGAGACAAAGGCCATAAAGCTATATGGAATGATCCTACATCAAGTGATGATGAGGAGAGCCAAAAAGATGCAGCCAACTTGTGCTTCATGGCTTTGAAGGATAACTCCATTAAGGTAACTTCTACTTCTTCCTCTTTTGCTTTAGATGCTTGTGATGATAATGGTGATGATGGTGGTGGTGATGATGATGATGATGATGATGATGATGATGATGATGATGATGATGATCTTATTAAAGTCATGGGTCTAGAATTAGAAAGATATAAAAAGAAAGTTGATTTTCACAAGAAAAATAGCTCCAAACTAAAGGATGACATATCCAACCTTCAAAAGGTTATGGAAGAGCTAAAAACCTCCAATGCTTCTCTAAAGAAATCATTGGATGAAATTTTCCTAGACCCTCAACCAACTCTTTACTTAAAGAAAACAATGCTTTAAAAAATGAGGTTGAGGAGCTAAGACTCTCTGTATCAAAATTTCACAAAGGGAAGCAAAGTTTGGATACCCTTGTTGTATCCCAAAGACCTCCCTTGGTGAGACATGACTTAGGCTTTAATGGAGCATCATCTTCATCTACACCTAGAACTATATTTGTTAAAGCTTCTACACTACAAACCTCTTCAATTGAGGTTGTTGCCTCAAAAACTAAAAGCAAATCACACACTAAAGACCCTATTCAAAGGAAGAATAGCAAAGGCTCACTTGGCTCAAGAGGGAAACCTTAAAAGGCCAATCATGCCTTCTTATATAAGAGGCATGCACCTAGGAAAGCACCCATTACACATGATTGTGTTTGTTGTTGTATTTTTTTTTTTTTGCCTCAAACAATAAGGTTATGAGGCCAAAACCCTAAGTGAAATGGCAAGAGTCTTTTAAGACTAAGCAACGCCATTATTGCATGGAGTTTGGGCACATTAACATTCATTATTTGGTAAGGAAATCCCATTGGGATTCCTCAAATACTAAACCCCAAGGACCCAAGTTTGTTTAGATACCTAAAAGTCAAATTTGAATTTGTATTTTGTAGGTATGCCTTAAATCCACAAGTAATAAAAATGTTTGGCTATTAGATAGTGGATGCTCAAGGCATATGACCGGAAATAAAAGCCTTTTCACAAACCTTAAACATATGGATAGAGGTAAGATCACCTTTGGAAACAATGCTAAAGGTAAAGTAATTAGCATTGCTTCCAAAGGACTTGATGGCATTTCAATCATTGAGGATGTAATGCTTGTTGATGGTTTGAAGCATAATCTCTTAAGTGTGAGACAATTATGTGATAAGGGAAATCAAGTCATCTTTAGCTCTAATGGATGTCTAGTGACTTCCTTAAATGGTAAAGAGATATTCAAAGGATAAAGAGATGGCAACACTTACATAATTGACTTACATAAGTTAACTAATGTTTCCTCTAGTTGTCTTGTATCTATTAGTGAAAAATCTTGGCTATGGCATTTCAATCATTGAGGATGTAATGCTTGTTGATGGTTTGAAGAATAATCTCTTAAGTGTGAGACAATTATGTGATAAGGGAAATCAAGTCATCTTTAGCTCTAATGGATGTCTAGTGACCTCCTTAAATGGTAAAGAGATATTCAAAGGATAAAGAGAGGGCAACACTTACATAATTGACTTACATAAGTTAACTAATGTTTCCTCTAGTTGTCTTGTATCTATTAGTGAAAAATCTTGGCTATGGCATAGAAGGTTTGGACATGTAAGCATGGATTTAATTCAAAGACTTAGCAAGGATGAACTAGCACATAGGCTCCCAAAGGTCAAGTATTTGAAAGACAAGAGTTATGAGCCATGTCAAAGAGGGAAGCAATACAAATCATCATTCAAGCTCAAAAACATTGTAAGTTCTTCTAAACCTCTACAACTCTTGCATCTTGATTTGGTTGGACCTAATAGAGTTGTTAGTTTGGGTGGAAAACATTATGCATTTATTGTTGATGATTACTCTTGGTTTACTTGGATAATTTTCTTAGCTCATAAAGTGATGCTTTTGAAAATTTCAAGCACTTTGCTAAGAGGGTCCAAAATAAAAAGGGATATTTTATCTCTAAGATTAGAAGTGACCATGGCAAATAATTTGATAATGATCTTTTTGAAAACTTTTGTTTAGAAAATGGTATTTCTCATGAATTTTCCACACTAAGAACTCCTTACCAAAATGGGATAGTTGAAAGAAAAAATTGAACATTGGTAGAAATGGCTAGAACAATGCTTATTGAGTATGGTTTACCAATCTACTTTTGGGCAGAGGCCATTAAAACCGCTTATTATATTTCAAACCATGTTTTCAAAAGACCTAATTCAAACAAAACCTCTTATAAGCTTTGGAATGGAAGAAAACCTGAGATCTCATACCTTAGAGTATTTGGTTACAAATGTTTCATATTGAACACTAAGGATGACCTTGGAAAATTTTCCTCAAAATCGGATGAGGGTATTTTTCTTAGCTACTCCACCTCTAGCAATGCTTATAGGGTCTTTAATAAAAGAACCTTAGTTGTAGAAGAGTCTATACATGTTAATTTTGATGTATCTTATAGACTTGATCTTGGGAAAGGTGTTTCTTTGGATGATGTTATAGGTACCATGGAAAATCTCAATCTGGATCAAAAGCAACAAGGAGAATCATCAAAGAAGAATGATCTTGATGAGGAACAAGTGGAACAACATTAGGAGGATAAACAACCTAAAGCCCAAGAGGAAGGATCAAATGAGCTACCAAAGGAGTGGAAATTTATAAAAAAACCACCCAAAGAACCAAATCATTGGAGATCCCTCTAAAGGAGTAAGTACTCATTCCAAACTTCTTAATTCTAATCTTGCCTTCATCTCTCAAATTGAACCAAAGTCAATTGATGAGGCTTTGGGTAATGAGAGTTGGGTGATTGCTATACAAGAGGAACTCAACCAATTTGAGAGAAACAAGATTTGGACCTTAGTTCCAAGACTTAATGACTACCCAATATTGGTAGTAAGTGGGTCTATAGGAACAAACTAGATGAGGATGGTAACATCATTAGAAATAAGGCTAGATTAGTTGCTAAAGGGTATAACTAAGAAGAAGGCATTAATTATGATGAAACCTTTACACCCGTTGCAAGATTAGAAGCAATCCATATTCTATTGGCATATTCATGTCACATGAATTTCAAGTTTTTTCAAATGGATGTTAAAAGTGTTTTTTAAACGGTTTCATATCGAAGGAAGTTTATGTTGAACAACCTCTTAGGTTTAAAGGTCTTGCTTTTCTAAACCATGTCTATAAGCTCACTAAGGCCTTATATGCTTTGAAGCAAGCTCCTAGAGTTTGGTATGAAAGACTTAGTGCATTCCTTATAAATAATGGATTTTCTAAAGGACATATAGATACAACTCTTTTCATTAAAAAGCATACGCATGACACTTTCATTATTCAAATTTACGTTGATGATACTATCTTTGGGTCTGTTAATGAAAATCTTTGCCAAGAATTTGCTAAATGTATAACTAGTGAATTTGAGATGATCATGATGGGAGAACTCAAATTATTTCTTAGACTTCAAATTAAGCAATGCAAAGATGGCATCTTCATCAACCAATCCAAGTACACAAAGTAGTTGATCAAAAAATTTGGAATGGATGGTTGCAATAATGCCAAGGCCCTAATGAGTACTTCAACAAAATTGGACAACGATGAAAAGGGTAAAGATATTGATGAAAAGCTTTATAGAGGTATGATCGGCTCTCTCCTTTATTTAATTGCCTCTAGACCCGATATTATATATAGTGTATGTTTGTGTGCTAGATTTCAGTCAAGTCCTAAAGAATCACATTTGCATGCGATAAAAAGGATTTTGAAATATCTTCATAGCACTATACATTTAGGCTTATGGTACCCTACGAATACATCATTTCATGTCATTTGTTTTCGGATGCTGATTATACCGGTAGCCTTTTGGATAGAAAAAGCACATCTGGAACTTGTCACTTTATTGGTGAATGTTTAGTTTCTTGGTTTAGTAAGAAACAAGTTCTGATAACCTTGTCCGCCGCCAAAGCGGAATATGCGGTGGTGGATTGTTGTTGTACTCAAGTTATTTGCATGAAACAACAACTCAAGGACTATCGTCAAGTGATTAATTACATTCCCATCAAATGTGATAACACTAGTGCAATAAATCTTTCAAGAAATTCCATTCAACATTCTAGGAGTAAACATATTGACATTAGACATCATTTTTTAAGAGATCATATCCAAAATGGTGATATGGTATTAGAATTTATTGACACTAACAACCAATTGGCAGATATTTTTATCAAGCCCTTTAATGATGAAAGGTATAGTTTTATAAAAAGAGAGCTTGGTATGCTTGATGGGAGCACATTGATTTAAAATGCTTTAAGTCATGCATTCACTATTATTAATATGTATGAACATACTATATGAATTGTATTCTCTTTAATTGATTCATATAGATGATACGCTCTTTACTTACTTTATATATTTTTTGTTTGTATAAGCTGATCATTTAGGTCTATTGAAGTTCAAATTAATGACCTAAAAGGCTCAAATTTTCAAATATTATTTAGGATGATCATCTATGATATGTCACACTAGGGTACATTAGTCATATTTTCTCTTTTGCCTTTTAAATATGTTAATAGGCATAATTCCTACTCAGGAAATACATTTTCTGCGCAGGACAACTATCCCACTCTCAACTTTTCTCTCCCGCTAGTGACTTTTGTATTTGTTCATGACCGTTGTGATTCTTCACTTTCCTACTCGGGAAGGCCCTTTTCACAATCGAGAAATTTGAATTTTCTCCCAACCGTTACAACCTTTTAAACCTTCACGCTTGGGAACCCTCATATCCCATTTGAGACTCTGACACTTATTCAAATTTTTTTACCTTTGGAAGGTCCCCAGTCAGGAACACCGCTGTCCCTATCGGGACTTCCATATTGGCAGCTTTTTGTAACTGTTCCCAATCATTTCAAATCTATCATAACTCACTTCAAATCCCCTCAAACGATAACCTTGACTCTTAAACCTCTATAAATACCCCATTCACCTTCTCTTTCATTCACTTTTCCTCAAAAACTCTCTTTCTAACTATTATCTCTCAAATTTTCCTTAATTTCTTTCATCTCTATTCTTTCTTTCCTCTCTTCAATGGCACCCAAAATTGGTACCTCAAAATCAAGAGCCTCGAAGGGAAAGGGTGTGGCTACCTCTTCCTCAAACTTCTCTTCCTTCAATGACATTTTCAACTCTTTTTCAAAGGAAGAAATATTACGCTATGCACATATCACCTCCAAAAAGTTCATCTCAAATTGAACTTTGAATTTGGGTGTTAAGGATGAGGTTGTAGGCACTCTTGAAGAGACGGGGTGGACAACTTTTGTGATGCCTCTTAAAGATGGCCATGATGAACTCACCATAGAATTTCTTTCTACTCTTCAAGTTATTAAGGAGGCCAAGCATCCTCTTGGGTACTATGGAATTCGTTCTCGCCTCCTTGGATAACAACGAGAAATGACTAAAATAAATCTGTGGATGCCTTTGGATTCAAAAAGGCTGGTATTCTCAATTCCTTAGGGATGCATCTCACTCATCTTGACGTTTGGAGAGGTATTTCCCTTGAAAATTGCCTTGATAAAAAATCAAATGCAAAACACATAAAAACTCTTTCTCACTTCATCCTTCATCGCATCATTACTTTCACTATCAATGCTAGAAGTGAAAGCAATGAAAAAGTCACACATGAAGACATCCTCTATCTCTATGCGATGATTCACCACAAACCTCCAGAGACCGCCCCTTTTCTTCTTAACAAATTCATTTATATGGCTACCACCACCAAAGGCACCATTTCACTCCATGACCAAATCACTTATCTTGCAAAATATCTTAACCTCATGATAGAGGAAAACACCTCTCTTCTCACTTCCTCTCGCTTTCAATTTGAAAACTTCTTGGATATCCAATACCTTTTGAATTGCAAAGCAATTGCAAGGCCTTTCAAGGAAGTGGATCAACACTTCTATGCCTTTAGAGAGCATGGAGCCCAAAAGGCAACCCAAGAAGCTTTAAGGAAACATGTAAGATCATCCATGGGAGGAGAAGCCTCAAGTGATCAAGATCTGCCTTCATAAGCATCGCCTCAACCCCAACATATCTCTTTGCAAACTCTACATGACTTACAAATGTGGTCTTTCAACACCATGAAGGATATGATGCAACACCTTCATTTGGACATTCAAAGCATGCAAAGACAACTGAACCTTCATATTTATACCTCTAGCTTTGAAGAGGAGAACCCATTTTAGGGGGAGCAAGGAGCCCAAGAGGAGGAGGAAGCTAGTGAAGAAGAAGAAGAACAGGAGGAGGAGGATGGAGAAGGAGATGCTTAGCCTTTTTTATTTATTTAGCCTTAATATTGTTTTCCTTATCTCCTTTTAGGCTAGGTATCTTAGATGTGTGGCAAATCATGCTTAGATCACACATTTTTCATCTTATGTAGCACATTTCCTCTTCATAATAAAATGTTAGTTTGTTATTTTCTTCTCCTTGGTGATTGCTTTTGCATTTATTATTTTTTATCTTGCCAAAGGGGGAGAAGAATTATGAAAAATTAAGCAAAAAACTATATGAAGTTTCGAATTGGTAACTTAGTTAACAATGTTGACTTTTAACAATCTTGTTTGACTTAAAATATTCTATAAGTAATATTGCTTCAAATGATATGAAACTTCGTATGCATATTCTTTAGTACTTCAATTTGATATATGCACTATCAATTTATTATTTTTGCTTAGTTTGATTGTCAAAATTAAAAAGGGGCAAATTGTTGACCTTAGAGTGATTGCTTTCCACTTTGATCTTGACAATCAAATTAAATGTCACTAATATTTTCATTTAGTGTTGTTTTGAAAATGTTCAAAGTTTCAACACATTTGGTTTTGATTTCCTCAATGAGCAAGTCAGGTATTGCATGAGGACATGTAATTCTCGACTAGGACCAAGATCTCCCGAACGGGACCATGTTACAAACCAGGAACATTATGTCCAGATCGGGAAAGACTGGCTCTTAGTCTTCTAGAGTTTCAATAGCCAATGTAGACCGGGATAGGTTCAGTCTCTACCGGGAAAGCACAATTCCAAACTAGGAAAGATTAAGCCCCGACCGAAAAATTCAAATGGACGTGCCTATTGAGAGGTACCTCTACCAAAATATGACACATCATCTGGGAAGTTAAAACGGCTAAGTTTGACTAACCAAGGTCCCGACCGGGAATAGATGTCACGACTAGGAAACATTCAAAGTCAGCAATCCATCGAATGAGTCCTGACCAGGAAACTTAGAGTCCCGACCGGAAAAATCATATAGGAACTAGCCATTGGAGCTATCAGCCAACCAAACGATGCCACGTGTCAGCTTAGACCATTTCCCGACCAGGAAACTCTCTGCAAGCTGCATTAAATGCACTTGTAAGAAAATATTAGAAAGAGTTATGACACTCATTTGTAACGGCTATTTTAGATGGAAATCAGTATAAATACTCTACCAAAAGGCCATTTAATTTATGCAACTACTTTCTTAGTGCCAAAACTCTTGTAATTTATTTTCTCAATCTTTCATTAATTGATTGTCTTGTAAGGGTTCAAGTGTAAGCCTTAAACACTTGGGTTATCTTATAATTGGATAGTTTACGAGCCAAATTATAAGGAATTGGTTGTTGTGTGAGCCATCAAAACACAAGGGAAGTTTTGCATTGAGTGAGCTAGTTAGAACTTCATTTGTAATCTAAGTGATTAGATTAGTGAATAGTCAATTGCGATTGGGGCAAGGAGCAAGGTTAGTTAACACCTGAACCTTTATAAAATTTGGGTGTCCCTCTATTATTATCCTTTTACTTTCTTTTATGTAAAAGAAATTTTAATCCCCCCTCCCCCCCCCCCCCCCCTCCCCCTCTCCCTTTTCTTAGTAATTGTTTGGGCAACAAGATCCATCCAGAACTAGATCTTATTCTTTGAAAGGAGAGATCTAGTGTATTAGCATATAGATAATATGGACTAGGATTATCATAACTCTCAAAGCCAGAATGTGGTATGTTATTAATCCAGTATATGGTGGCTTGTATATATTAAGATAAATTTGCTCCTACCACTGGTGTTTAGGATCAACCGGCATTTATCTCTCAGGATACAACGAATTAATGAAAAAATTGAACACCATAACAATTGCCAACAACGAACTGAATATATATTATACTCTATCACATGAAGAAAAGTAAGGGAGGAGGAGGAAAAGATTGCTCACAAAGTTAGAAAAATGGTGAAGGGTTTTGATCATGTATCATATACATATAACGCAGCGGAAAATAAAATTTTCAAAACCCGAATCAAAGGATTGTCATGTGCCAATTAAAACTAATTTAACCAAAGAAAATTCAGAATTTATACCTTCATAATTTCTTGATTTTTCTTCGATTTTTCTTCAACTTCTCACCTTGTTAGG
>CATIWF010075953.1:0-22456 GCA_949630135.1 Balakata baccata
TTTTTTTCTTTAAGAGTTTTATTTGTATCTCTTTGAATTATTATGTGATAGGGTACCATGTAGAATTGGGATATGTACATCACCTATGGAGGTGACATCCTCCCAGTTGATTGCAACAGAATTATGCCCTGCAATTGTTGTCAAGGCTCTTCTCTATCCTGGTGCTGTTGCTGAAGCTTTCGTCAAGAATGAAAACGTTCCAAGGTTTGGTAAATTGTTGAAGCTATACAACCTTAATCATTTGAAAAAAAGCCATACTGCAGTTGAACTCCATCGCCTGGAGGTATTTCGTTTATTAAGATTAATTTAGCTCCTTTGTAATTAATATTTGCATCAGGTTTCGATATTTTTTGTTGTTGTATGCATTAGAATCAAAATTCACACATGAGAGTTCAAGAGAGAAAATTTTTGTTTTAAATTCAATGATACAGTAAAGTATTGTTATTATTTGTTTTTGGTGGAGGCTCTTGAATTTGTTGTGCTGATGCTAAACATGTACTCAATTAATAAGGGACTTGTTCAGTGGCAATTTTATTTCATGATTTATTTGTGGAATCTTGTGTCTTCAGATTCTTGCAGGAAGCTACTTGACAGTGGGAGGAGCATTCTTAGGTGTTGTAAGACCAGGGAGAATGAGCCTTTGTGGAACACTTCTCATCATATGGGGATTCCTAAGAGAAATCATTCTAAGGAAATCTGCAAACATGAAGAATCCTATGAAACCTTTTCAAATGTACCCGGCAATGTTAATTGCACTAGTTTGTGCTTGGTTATCCATAAGAAAGGATGTCAGGAGACTAATCCGCGTTTGTAGAGGTCGGCCAATTGTGAAATCTCTGCAATCCAAGGAAAAATACAACTGATCTGCGGGGTTCAGAAGTTGCACAAGTTCATATTAGAGTATCAACATTTTCTATTTCCTTTGATGTCAAAAATTGAAGGCATTATATCCTTGGAGAGCCATACATTCGGAAAGATGCTGAAGTATCCAAAACTAGGTTAGATTCATAACTCACGGCAGCTTCTGACCCTTTTTTTTTTTTTGAGAAACAGCTTCTGAATCTTTTAATAGTTTGTAAATACCTCCTTTATAGTTTGCCATAGATTTTTGTTTCATTTTTGCTTGTTCATTGTATGCAATTAGGTATAATAATGCTTATAAGTTGTTCCATTATTTATAAAAGATAAAAAAAAAATTACCAGCTTGATATGTATATATATATATATATATATACATACACACTAATATATTATATATTACGACCTAACTAAAAAGTTAATAATAAAAATAAGGATCCTATTAAAAGTTTCCATTAGAAATCATGGGAAAAACCCGTTAAAGATCCACAAGTTTGTACATTTTCGCTACTTAGCAAATAGTAGCCCCTTGAGAATTTTTTTGCGGATAAATTCCTTCCTGTAAAAACCAAGACAGTCCAGACCGAAAAATGAAATTAAGTTTAAAATTTGTGTTACATTTGGTAGGTAAATTACTGCAAAAAAAAAAAAAAGAGGATAAATTGTTATAAGACTAATTCAGTTTAATTAAAAATTTTGAATTTACAAATAAATTGCTATAAAATTAATCCAGCATAATAAAAAATTTAAAGTTTAAAATTTTTTTTAATATAATTTGAATTAATCAGATTAATTTCCAATATTTGGTAAAAAAAAAACATGTTAGGATAAAAATTTTCCAGTAAAACTAAATTTCAAACAAAAAGGAAACAGCGAATTTTAGGTGGAGATACCGAAATCAGAGGGGCCCAAGGAGTCCATGACATTGAGGAATGGGAATGTTAGAAGCCGACAAAAGTACCTTCCTTAATGCCTTTTCTTTCATAAAAAAGGCAATTGATTTTTCATTTTAGTGAGTCAAAAAGATGCAACCTTCCGTGTTGAGCTGGTTTCGGAATTCACATTTGAAGTAACTATTATTACTGCAAGAAAATACTTTGCTTAACGGTTAAATTGGTTAATTAGAGTTGCAGGAAAATATTTGAGCATAGATGAAAAATAAAAAGTTGTCTCTGTGCTGTGTGGTGAGTGTAAGTTGAAGACTTAGAAGTTTGAAGTTACACGAAGATGAACCAGGCATTCGTTCTGCGGCGGATTAAAGGGTGTCCAGCAGCCTAGTCTCCCAAATAGTTGCAAATTCCAGACAAGGTAACTGGCCAACAGAGGCATGTGCTTTCTAATTTCAGTGTGGTTATCATATGTTCAGTGATTTTTTGTTTTAACCAGTGGTGGTTATGGTTGATTGTGGGATAGTGTGAATGTGAGAATAGGAGAGTGTTCAGAAACTTAAAGATTCCTGCCCGCTTGCTAATTGCCTACCATGACCATTGGGTCCGTCCTTGTTTGGTTTGTGATCAAGAAAAAAACCTACAAATTTAGATTCCTACTGTCTTTATTTGCTGTCTCAGTCCCAATTGCCTACTGCTTATTTTTATCTACATGTTGGGTTCTTTTTGTCTGTGGCTTCAATTATACGTAAGTGGAAAAAGATTTCTGGTTCTGGAGTTTGGTTTTGCTTTTGTTTCTGAAATTTAGAGAGAGAATCCCTACATTTCTGAAACTTCTCTGCAATTCTTTTCACAATCTTTTGAAGGTATGTGCGGTTCAGGGAGTAGGCTGTTGTCACTATGCTTCTTATTCTGGAAACCAACTAAATATTGGGGTTTAAGGCCAAAGATTGGTATTTTATTGTCGTCTGCTTGTGGATGAAGGGATTTTGGGGGAATTATTACATTCAGTATATAAGTTTCATTATAATTTGATTTTTAAGGTTGGGTTTTAGTGGCTACCCTTGTAAAAGTTAGCTGAAAATTTTTCGAAGTATCTTGAGATTCTTGAATTGAAATTGAGAAATTCATTGGAGCTTATTAGTTGCCTTAATTGCTTTACTTTGGTGTAACAGATGTTTGATAGGAGCTTGACAATGTCTTTTCATGCTCCGAATTATCCATCTCATAGATTCGGTAATGTAAATAGTTATAAAACCCTGTACAGGGCAAGGTTGAACCCAGTTCTAGCCATACCCCCATCATCGATTGTGTTCCGCACAGATGAGAGTGATAAATTTCATGAATCTAAGAAGTGTTCTGGTTCAACAAAGGGTGATACTTCTGATTTTTTGATTAGTCAAGCAAATACAGTGGGTATAATAGGAGGAATATCCGCAAATTCTACTTTGAATTTCCTGAAAAAACTAGTTGAATGGAGTTCAAGAGATGGGCGAGATTGCCTTCCATTTATTCTTTACTCTGATCCAGAACTGAATAAGGAGCTTTTATTACATGAGATATATTCTTTTCCTTCACTTGGTAGGCAGAATGAACATTTTCAACCAGACCATACATCGATAGTGGAAAATCTATGGAATAAAAGGGTTTTTCTGGAGAGATCTGGAGCTCGCTGCATAGTAATGCCTTGTCACATTTCTCATTCATGGCATGAAGAGGTTGCAAATGGATGTTCTGTTGAATTTCTTCACATGGCTGATTGTGTTGCTAGGGAGCTCAAGGAAGCTAAGCTGAAGCCATTAGAGGCTGGAAGTCCTTTGCGGATTGGGGTGCTTGCAACAAATGCTACTTTGACTGCAGGGTTCTATCAAGAGAAGCTGCAAAGTGAGGTGAGTTCATTTTGTGCTTCAGATTACATTGTCATGGAAATCCATTTAGGGTTTTTGATCTAAATGATTTACCATTTCAAGTTGCAACTTTTAACAAGAAAATCCAAGTATTTTATCCGGATATATAAAGATGTGTTGTCACCAAGATGGAGAGTGTCTTGCTTAGAATCCCTAGACGTCTTGTGTGTTACTCCTAGTGCCAGATGCAGTGTTTGTTCACTTTGCATGATGAAGAAACATGAAAGAAAGTGAAGAAATACCGGAATAACAGCCCTATTTATCCTTTTTTAAACCGCTTAAGTCATTTATGTGAAAATGCAGCATATATTATTTAAGTTCCATTTCCATAGGAGTTTCTCTCTTCAATTTCTGTTCTTATATTCCTTAAAGTTGTCTTGTTGAATCTCATGGGAGCTTCTTTTAGCTGTGACATCCGAAATATTTTATAACATGGAATCATCTTTATCGTTTTCAGTAACTTTGTATAAGTGTGCTATGTCTTTAATTTTAGGGGTTAATACTGTAAGAAAATGGAAGTCTATGAACTGCTGCAAATTGAACTAAAATGGCAGCAACTTATAAACTAAAATAACTTTGCTTTAACAAAGAAAATGGAGATGTTGAAAATGTAAATTTGAGAGAGATTCGAAATTGGAGAACATCACATTCATTACTCTTCACTTTCACTTTATAAATACATTTATAAGCTACAAAATATCTTATCATTTGAGATCAGAAAATCAGCTGCTAAAGACCATACTAACAGCTACCTAACACATACTTTTTCAAGACACATCTCCTCCATTTAAGGTAGTACAACAAACTTTGATTTTCTTGACTAAATGAAAGATAAAGTAACACAAACTAAGCATAAAATCTTAGATATGGAGCTGCTGTAAATCATCCAAAAATATCAACATCATCATTGCACATATTCAGTTGCATCACTATTCAAATTCAGTTGCCCCACTCGTAGAATTTTAGTTTCATTGTCCAAGATAATCTCATGAGTTCTAACAAATACTTTTATGTTTTATTCTGGGTTCGTAGGGATTTGAGGTTGTGCTGCCAGATAAAGCAACCATGGAACATACTATAGTTCCTGCTATTGAAGCATTAAACAGAAAGGACATGGAAGGGGCAAGGAATCTACTGAGAATAGCACTTCAGGTTCTTCTAGTGAGAGCAGTGAACACTGTTATCCTTGCATCTGATGATATGCAGAATCTTTTGCCTCAGGATGATCCTCTTCTCAAGAAATGTATTGATCCAGTTGATGCATTGGTCCGTTCAACTATCAAGTGGGCGCAAGCTACAGAAAAAGGTACATAATTGATACTGAGAATGTTTTTGTTCTGCCCTTCTTGCTTCTCGTCCTCGATTGGTACAGAAGATGCGAAGTTATTTTAGAAGAAATTTAATTTAGAAAATTACCATACTAGAAGAATGCATATGTCAGAAAATTGTTCCCCACTCTGTTAATGTATTATTTTCAGATAGAGAACTGTAGTGGAATTGTATCGCACTAGTGGCTTAATGGGTCCTGCGGGAAATTAAGATAGGAAATGCTTATTCAGAGCTTGTTGATGAAGTCAAAAAATTGTGCCAAATTATTGTTGTAGATCCTTTTTTAATAGCATAATTTTATCGTTAAATTGCCCTCACCTTACACATAGCTATCTGGAGAGTATACACAGGTCATTAGCCAATTATTGATTTACCAGAGCGAGTTACTTTGAGCAACTTCCAGAGCCCGATACCATGCTGGAGGAGTTCTCTTACTGGATATGGCATGAGCAGTGATAGCAAGAGCAAGTGGCAACTGGCAAGCCGTAGCATTTTCTGAAAAAATTCGAATGCTTCCTCCTGTAACAAAGGTTTCACTTGGAAAGTTTTGTGGGCCAACATGTTACCACAGACATGCTTAAAACGGGCTGTGAATACTACTTTGGATCCATGCTGCAATCATCGAAAAGGAATTCCGATTTTTGCAAGTTCGATCTAACAGTAATACAAACTTATTTACGAGTACCCCAGCAACTCATAATATTTTATTATGTTAAAACTAATTTTAAAACGATGAGCTGTATTACATTTTCTTTATATATACGACAAGAGGAAATTTTATCTTGCTACGAACATAGAGTCAATCCCCAGCCTCCATCCCTGCATAAAATTCACTCAATCATGTTCAAGAATTGTAGGATTGTCATTCCACTCTCCTTTTTCCTATTGCTTCTAGCAATGTAATACACTTTGTTTCTGTGGCCAGAGCTAAAGAAACATTTAACAAAGACCAGCTAGACATTATGGCAATTTTGGTGATGAACGAGTCTAGGTCAATACATCAAAATGATAATAAGGTGGAATCATAATTCTGCTTAGTCTTCATCTGCATAGTGCAAAGACCAGCATGAGCTCCCTCTTGAAATTTAATTCAATCTGAATTTTAAAATTGCTAGCGGCATACATTATTGTTCGAAGAAAAAAAGACTGACAGGCATATTTTATTGACTTTGTGGTCTCCCCAAGCAAGAGGCAAAACTTGACTTTATTCATCAACCACAGTGGTAAATCAATTAACGTAACATGATAGTTTATGACAACTGAGGGTGAGAGTGAATTTTGTCTTGGAAGCACAAATATAAGTAGACAGTAGGACTTTTACAGTTGCATCAACACCAGAATAAACTCAGGCACACGTCTCAAACTCAGAATAAATGAAGCAATAACAATTATTAGTACATTTGACAATGCCGAAAGATGTAAAAGAAAAAGCTGAAAATAATTGGGCAAGAAAGAAAAAACTCATTTCCAGAGATCAAAAAAATGATGTGCAGCCCAACAAATTCTTGTTCTTGGTGGACAGCTTCTGAATTGTAAGGCAGCTATAGTATCATGATTTTCCCATTCCAAAGTGTTCCACCATATCTCCTCTGCTTCTATAACAATTTTTCGTCCCTTAATGCCACTACTGTCAGGGTCAGGCTTGAGAGGAAGTTTCTTCAGCATTGGACAATCAACTACCCTCATCCTTTTTAAAGCCGGAAACAATGAAGAATTCCAATGCATGCTCTTCAGCTGTGGTAGATCCTCTAATGTAACAACTTCCAACTTCTTAAATGGTCCCACATTTGGAACTTCACAGCATTTTCCATCACTTATTATCTCTCTCATATTTCCACAGACTGCAACCTTTAGAACTGCCAGATTTGGAGCCAGAACAAGCCAGCTCAAGTTGGACAATTCACAGCAGTACTCAACACGCACTTCTCTAAGACCTGTGAAGCATAATTTCTCCCTCAAGAACTTGGATTTGAAATTAATCTGCTCCACATCCTCACTTGCACTGATCTGTAGCATCTCCAATTTCTCCATAGCTTCTTTCGGTGAGAACTCAAGTGTAGTTGAACCACTGAAACACTCAAGAGACAGAGCTTGAGTACAACTTTGGACATTTTGCATATCGCGGAAATAGAGCTGAAGTGCATCCGCAGATCTTATTGTGATGCTCACCACATTCAGATGCTCCAAATGCTGCATTTCTCCTATATGCACATTACTATCAGATAATAGATTATCTTCTGCTCCTCCATAGAAAAATCCACAGCGAAACATTCTCAGAACTTGCAAAGATGGGAAACTAGAAATGACTTCCTTCGGAATCATGCCCAGGAATTCATTATGCTCCAAGTTCAAATATTTTAGCTTCGTCAGCCTTTTCAACTGCGGGGGCAGTTTTTCTATCCACGTACGTGATAGATTAAGATGTTGCAATGAGTACACCTCTGAAATTCCCAATGGCAATTCATGTACTCTGGTGTTGGACAAATCTAGAACAGTTAGAGCATGCCAAAAACGGAAGTTTCTGGCACTGATCTCATTCAAAAGAGGATTGCTACATAGAAGCAAAGTTCGAAGGTCAGGGCACACAGAAGACACCTCTTGTAGATTCCGAAGGGAATTTTTCATCAATGATGCTCTTTTCACCCCTTTCCATTTTTCAACTTCTGGTGCTTTATTTAACTGTTTACCAGCTTGCACCAAGAATTCATACTTGGGCTTTTCAACCTCACATGATATCCATAAACCCATATCACGAATCACGTCATGCATTTTCACATACTTTCCTTCATTTTCCAGTAAACATACATGAACAAGATAACTAATAATCTGATGTGCCACAGATCGAGTAATACATTTATCATCCTCATGATCTTCAAATTCCTCAGAAATCCAATAATCTACCAAATCATCTTTGTAAATTTTAAAATCTTCTGGGAATAAGGCACAATAAATGAAACAAGATCTATATTTGTTATCAGGCAATTTGTCATAGCTAATCTTCAGTCGGGTATATAATACCTCTTTGATGTCATGTAAATTTGAAACTGATTGCCGCAAGTCATTGAGAGCATATGTCCATTCGTCAAACGTCGTGCAGCACGCCATAGCACGCGCAACAACAATGAGTGCTAGAGGCAGACCACTACACTCTTCAGCAACCTGTTTGGCTATGGGTTCGACAGCTGGATCCAGATCGCCAACGTAGTCCTTGAACAATTGCCAAGCTTGGTCCGGTGGCAAAGTCTCCACTTTAAACTTGTTCTTTCTTGTATCCATCAGGCTGCATACTAACTCAGACCGTGTGGAGAGAACTATCTTGGATCCATTACGCTTGTTTGGTACAGGAACCCCTGCATTTTCCAGATGGAGCTTCTCCCATACATCATCCAACAACAATACAAACTTCTTTTTCCGCAATACATTGTTGATATCTTTAGCTTTTTCTTTAATATTCTTTTTCTTCCAATCATTGTCAGAAATCCCTATCCTCTCCGCAATTTTTTCTTGAATTTCAGAAAGTGTAAAATCCTTCGATACTGTTACCCAGATCACAAAATCAAAATCACTCTGTATTTCAAGGAATTTGTTGTTGATGTAGGTCAACAGGGTTGTTTTACCAACCCCTCCCAAACCGTATAAGCCCACAATTCCCACATCTTTGTTCGTGAGCAAGCTCCATACATATTTTATCTTTTCTTGCAAACCCACCACCGTTTGCTCACAATCGAGTTCAACTACTTTTTCAGGAAGTGCTGTATCAGCCACTTCTGGGAACTCTCCGGCTTTCTTTAGCTCAAGCACATCTTTCAGCCTTTTCGTGACCTTTTCCCCAAAGTTGCTGCAAGAATCCACCTTATGCAATTTATTAATTTCTTGTGGAGCTGCTTTCAGCAGACTGTCAACTTCACCTATTGTGGCTGCCGCATTTCGAAGCCACACTTCAACTTGTTTCCACGGCTGCTTTTGCTTTGCTTTCTCAATTTCGACCCTCCGCGTCACGTCGGCGCGCAACCCCCATAGTTCATCTCTTGCTCTCTGTAAAGCTTCAAGATCATCTTTAACCTGGCTTACGTATTCTGGTTCTGCTGCTACTTTCTCCACCACTTGTTGAAAAGCTCCTTCATCAATTAGGGAATTCACATCTTTCAATTTTTGGGCTACCTGTTCCCCAAATCCACCGTTTGAATAGTCTTTTACACTCCATTTCTCAATTACTTGGGGAGCATCATCTATTAGCTTATCAACTTGAGGAATCAATGAATCCACACGTGTAAACCACACTTGAACTGTTTCCAACCGCTTCTTTTGACCCCCTTCCTCACGTCCAACCCTCCGCATCAGATCTTTACCTTTAGCCTCCAAATGTTTCCTAGCAGCCTTCAAATCTTTAGCATTTCTTCTAAGATCGCGTATATGATCTGGTTCGTCAGGTACCCTTGCAACCACTGATTCTGGAAATTCTCCGCTTTGGTTGATTAGATCATCAAGTTGAACCTTGGTATCAACAAAGGATCTACCCAGAGAGTACGTGGAGATGGAGTTCTTGTAGCAACACCCTCCAAGACACATATTATCCTTAATTTCTTTATCGCCTTGAAGAACTAGGTCATCAACATCAGCTAGCTTGTTGTCCACAGAATCCAGCCACAACTTAACTGTTTCCAGCGGCTTCATTTGTGGTCCTTCCTGATTTTGGAGTTTCGTCATTAAATCCCGCTTGCGTGCCCCTAAATGACCCCTGGATGACTTGAGAGCATCAAGATTATCCCTGAATTCCCATACGTACATCACTTCTGCAGCAGCTCGATCGTAGCAGCAAATGAACAAGGCAGACATATCGATTGAGACGCAGTTACCCATAATGTTGATGGAAATTTTTGGGTCAACAAAGAAATAATTTTGCTTAGATCATACGGAGTGATTGGCTAAGGGTAAGGCGTAGAGAGAAGGGGGAAACGCATGAGATCGAGAGAGGGAGTGAACAGGAGAGATTCCAAGGACGAGGTCATCACTCTGAATGTATAGTAAGATATTTTCTAATTTTACTTTTCTTAAAAAATAGATATTCGTCCTTTATATTTATCTGTTATCGGATGATTTTCTGTACGCTATTTTAATTATAATAATTTAGTATTTTATAATGTAAGATAAATTTAATTTTTAAAATAATTAGATTACTTTCAAAATATATTTTTTATTCTGTATAATATTATATGATACATTTTAGAAAAATATAACATGTTCTGTTATTAATATTGACATATAATATGGTAATATATTAAATTATTTTTAAAATACAAAAGAATAATAGTGATTAAAATTTGAATAGAAGCGAAATAAAACAAATATAAAATACTTGTGCCAAAAAGTTAAAATTACAACCCACCTGCTGCCACTTTAAATAAAAAATCACATAATAATAATTTATCGTTTTAAATATATATTATTAAATGACATGAAAAATAAATATAATTACAAGTATAAATCATGATTTAACAAATAAATTATGGGAAAACTGTAGCTGGGGGTTGTATTATTATGAATACATAAAATAATAAAAAGGTTTTAATCAGTTGAGCAAGTGGACGTAATAAAAGAATTGTTAATGGACAAATCCAGCTAGCTTAAACTACTAATTTATTTGTTAGGGGCATTTCACTTTCACACATATATTTAAAGATTCTTCAGAAATTGATTTAACTTTTTTTTTTTCTTTATAAAGATTTTATAACTCTAAATCAATACTATTCAACTAAGTATTATTCAGTAAATTTTTATTGTTTATTTGCTTTATTGAAATTTGAAAGTCTTGTTATACAAATTGTTGTTTTTTGAACACAAATAATAATAATTTCTTGTATATTTTTTATCATATATTTTCAATAAAAAAATTATATTTTTATTATAAAAATTAATAATATTTTATAAGTAAAATTTGTATTTAAAATGTATAACTGAAAGTATATAAAGAAGTATATATAGTGTTTTTCTAATAATAATAATAATTAACAACTGTGGTGATTATAAATAATTAAATATCTAAAAAGAAAAGATTATCTACTTTACAGACGTCTGAATTAATGGGGGGGTGCAATTGTAATAATCATTGAAAAAACTAAACTATTTATATTTATACATTGGCTTAAATTATTACTTCAAAAATACATAAAACTTGCCCACGCTACCGACAACAATTCAGCAGTTGATATGTCCACTTGTTATCTTAAAATCAAATGAGGAATATTTTGCAATTCAACAATTACTTTCAAAAAAGTCTCCATTCTTGCTCCTGGCTGTTCACATCTAGGACCTGCTGCAATTGCTCATTTCTTTTAGCCAAGCAGCAAGTTTATGCTATGTCTGGGTTTTGTTTGGGGTGAAGGAATGCCCAACTTTCATTTATTCTCTTGCGGCAGATGATTTCATTACTTTGGCTTGACTAATAATATTGCTAATTTATCAACGCCAAAAAAAATATATTATTTTTTTAATATACAATTTGATTTTGACTGAGCTGGATGCCGGCCTGTCACCAACTGGATGCAATTATTATTCAAAGTCAACAATATGGTCGTCTATAAATTACAATTCTAGGAAATGTGAGTATGAAAAAAGGAAAAAGTCCTTTTATTTATTTATTTATTTAATATACCATTTGAAGCACAATTATATGATATATTGGATCCTCAGGTTAAGAGGCTTTTACTGCCGAACCAAGAAGTCAAAATATTCATTTAGGAGTTGTGAACTTCAAGGAAAACAAAAGGGAGCTAAAATGCTGCAATATATGCAGATGTGTGTTTTGCTCAAAGTAAGAATTCCTGCCTTGCAGATTACTAACAATCGTGTTACTACTTCAGTTATCCACTATGTTCTTCAGTGAGCTACACAAAAAAGGGCGTATCTTCAATCCAATCAGCATAGATTCCAGCAAGTTTCTCAACTGTTTTTGATTTGAACACAAACTTCCTGCCTTGGACTTGCTGGTCACGAGTTGTCCAAGTCCCCACTTTGCCTGTAGGCAGAATCGTCGTAGTGTCAGTTGGCATGAATCCAGCTCCCGATGCCATATGGCCTTCAGGCTTCTTTAATTCTGTGAATTATAGTAATAATGTCAAGCAACCAAAAATAAAATCAGTAGCTCAGCAGGTGCTTAGGAAACTAAACATTCATAACTTAGCCATCAACAAATTAACTGCAAATCATCAACACAAGCAGAACTAGAAGATCGATTCCTCTTTTGAGAGCAGCTAGTAACAGATGTTCCTGATGTAATGATAGATTTTACCCTGTTGGCACTGATCATTTCAGCAAAGCAGAGAAAACTTGTATCTATACTTAATAAGCTTACTTCATGTTATGCAACTCAGCTAATCCATGCTGAACAATATCCCTGATGAATAATTCCTAACTTGGCAAAAATCATGATGTAGCTATGTTTCATGAAAATGTTTAGGCTATTCATATCATAATAAGAATAAACATTGCATAATTTTGATAATGAAAATTGCAAACTTTAACCCCAAAAAAAATATAAAATAAAAAGCCCATTTTATGATACTTGTTCAAATATCCTGAGGACCTGAATGCATATAACCTGCAAGATAATTAATCTCTATTTTATGACATTGATAATAATCCCAAAAATATGCCAAGGAACGGCAAGTAAAGCAGCAGAAGAACACCTGCTTGTCCATGAGCAAAGCGACATATGTTGCCATAAGGGCAGCTTCCAATCATCTCCCACTTGTTACAGAGCCTTGTTTTAGTCACTGGCTTTGAGATTCCATACCCACTTCTTTGAGTCCCTGAAAATTCACTACTTCCAATTGTTATTGATGAATTCTCCCGAAAATATCCCATATCCATACCTTGCTTGCTGTTGTCAGGATTTGCGTGAAGGAAACGACAATTATCTCCATAGGAACATTCTTTCCTGAAATAAAACCTTCTGCAGAATTTTGATTGTTCCACCATTTTACAGTCCCCATTCCAAGTCCCTAGCAAATTGGGCAGGCGTTTTCGCATCTCACCTCTGCCATGAGCAAACACACATCTGTTTCCATAACTACAATGCCCCATTTCGAAGTTTGAGCATAAATGGGTCTTGAAGTTGCCAGACATAGAACTATTCGTTGTTGCTTCGCGAGCTCTGCGTTTCTTGCTAATAGGGCCACAATTTTGAGACACATTCTCGGATTCTTTATCATCAATTTCCATCTGAGTGCCTAACTGAAGCATTTTGCTAAAATGTCGAAGCGGTGGAGTGCAGATTTTTCATGCAAAGCACCTAAACACTCAAGAAGACCCAGATGCAACTTCTTTTGAATAGCAACAATCTTTCCTAAATATCAAGAAAACCCAGATAGTATCAGAGCTAAAAACACCAAAAATCCGCAAAAAATACTCAAGTCTTATATAAATGAAAGCTTATTGAACAGGACCCAAATGAAAACCCTCCTGAACACTAACTATCGTCATTGAATGATCATGAAACCCATATGGATTAGAGCACAAGAAAACAAAAATTCAAGCAAGTTTTAGTAAACCCATGTGAGGATCTTGGTGAAACTGGATGCAAACAGTGCTTATGGAGAAAAAGAAAATGCTGTTACTGCTGTACATTGTAAAAAGCCCCTATAAAGATCGATGAATTGCTCTAATGATCTTTTACAACTTCACAGAAATGGAGAACTGAGAGCAGAGCGATTATATGTCTCAAAAACGACAATAAACGAAGGGAAATTGACGAGACTCCCGTAACTGCCATAATTGGTAATGCCTTCAAATTACAGAAACAACCCTGACAAAAGCCCAAATTGCTTTTTGGAAGAAGCGGGAACATAATTTTTCCCATCCTTTAATTTTTGCCAAAATCATTTTTTTTCCTGTCGTCTTTATTCCATTAAATTTTGTATTTTATTTCGTATTATTGTATTTGTTAATACAATTAAAATATTAGGATTTAGGAAAATAATCTAAGGCCTGCAAGTGGGTTTTGCCTTTTATTTTCTTTTTTTAAATATTTTTTTTACAATAAAAAATCGAACTTGAATTCTAACTCAAGTCAATAGATAAACCTACTGTCACTATTGTATGTGGGTTCAAAATTTTTTCTTTTAATTTCTAATTTGGTGATATTGAATCGATGTTACTATTGGAAATTATGAATTCAAACCTGAAATAAATTCTGCAAAAATTCTCAATCTTTTTTCTTTTTATATAGATTACAAAATAATGAGGGCTTTTATAGTGCAGCTGGTGTAAATTACATCAGGTGCACTATAGAATTCCTCCAAAATAATAACTTTAAAACTTATCAATGGCAAGGACCAAAATACTGCAATTATCAATCGTCTGCAATGACTGACATTCTACTACTCCATGGTTAGCATGCAAAGGCACATATGGTTAATGGCTCCCATCTAAAAATTGTTTTAAAGAAAGAGAAAATTGATCATCTAATGAAACTTCTTTATCCTAGGAAATGATGGGAGAATTGCAATGAGAGCATCACCATATCCAAAAGGTTCTGTCAAATTAAACACACACGATACAGTAAGTACACATGATCCATGATTTTCCAACTAGAATGATACAACTTCAATGAGCTAAAAGAACTAATGTGCAAGTGACTTACCACCATCCTCCCGCAGTATTTTGATCACTTCACCAGATACATTAGACTGCAAAACGCTCAAATCATTGCATAATATAATAGTAACATACGAAATAAAGCATCAAGAAGAAAACATTCCTCTGAGGGTTTGACAGGTTGTTCCCAAACACAATCTGGACGAGGAGCTTTCTTCACAAAATTCAATACAAAATAGTTATATAATCCAAGGTCCAAACCTCAATTGGGAGTTCACCACCCAGTTGTTCAATATAGCAAAGCACTTGACCCTCCTTCACTATTTGCTTCTGTTGAGCATACGAAAATTGTTAGTGTCAATCCAGGTTATGACTTATGATTAATTTTCCCAAAGAATCGAACATAAGGTGTTTTATACTCAAATCAACTTAGATATTTAATTATTAATATTTATACTCCTTGTTCTCTTTCGGACCAACGTGGAATCTGGATAGAGCTGGAATTTTTTATGTTGCAGTATGACTTACCCATTATGATTACAGGAGATTTTAATGCTACTCTTTTAGCTGAGGATAGACAGTCTATTACTATTAGCCCATCTCCACCTTCAGAGGATTTTCAGTCTTTTGTGTATAACTCTCAACTTATTGATCTACCATTCATTAGTAAAACATATACCTGGGGTAATTCTTTCGAACAAAGCAGAATTAATCACTTTCTTATTAACTCAGTTAGGGTCCCAAACCATTTAGATTCTTGGACTGCTGGCTATAACATAAGGACTTTATAAAAATGGTCAAATCGTGGTGGGAGAACTTCTTTGTTGCTGATGCTAGAGCCCCTTTTATTCCTTAGAAACTGAAAATGCTAAAAACTTGTCTTATTTAATGGAACCATGATGTTTATGGCAACATTGACTGATCAATTGAGATGCTTAAGTATGAGCTGGATAAGATTGATTTAGAAATTGAAAGCTCCTCTTCACTCATCAATAACTCAAGGTCAGTGCTCCTGCATAGACGTAGTCTTATTTGGAGGAATCTTTGGGCTAAAATGCGACAAAAAGAGTCCATTTGGCGATAAAAATCTAGAGCTCTGTGGTGTAAAGAAAGGGAGAATAATACAAAGTACTTCCACCTGATTGCTACAGAAAGAGATAGGAAAAATTTCATTGGTGTCATTTCCACACCAGAGGGTGATCTCTATTCTACTGAAGAGATTAGGAAGGGTATTCTGGATTATTATAAACTGCTCTTCAGAGAAGTTTCTTTTATCAGGCCTTCTCTTATGTCACCTGAATTCAAACAGCTATTAGCCGAAAGCTCTTCGCTATTAGAGTCACCATTTAGCTTTGATGAGATTAAGTCTACAGTATGGTCTAGCGAAGGTGGTAAAGCTCCGAGATCGAATGGTTTAAATTTCTCCTTCTTCAAAGCACACAGGACTTTATCTGTTTCGATATTGTAGAATTAGTGGATATGTTTTATAATTGTAGAAAGCTACGACATGGAATCACCTCCTCCTTTGTCACTCTAATTCCAAAGATTGAAGGGGCAACAAAGGTTACGGACTTCCACCCAATAAGTCTCATTGGGAGTATATACAAAATTATCTCAAAAATACAGGCTAACAGACTTTGTAGTGTGGTGTTTGATGTTGTTGATTTACAGCAAAGTGCATTTCTTGCTAGGTGTAATATTTTGGACAGTATACTCATCACCAATGAAATTATCCATTTTCTAAAAAATCAGGTACTAGTGGTATTCTCTTCAAGTTGGACTTCCACAAAACATTTGATAGTATTAATTGGAGCTATCTTGATTCCATTCTGCAACAAATGAATTTCGGCACTAGATGAAGATATTGGATACATGAATGCATCTCCTCAGTTAGGATTTCCTTTCTAGTCAATAATTGTCCTACAAAGGAAATTGTGTTGTAAAAGGGGATACGACAAGGCGACCCTCTCTCCCATCTTCTTTTTATCATAGCAGCTGAAGGCCTCTTTGTTATGCTTAAGTCAACATCTTCAACTAGGATTTTCTCTGGATTGGTGTTCTCATTTGGCTCTCAAAAGATCTCGCACTTACAATATGCAGATGATACTTTGCTATTTTGTAGCACATATGAGGTAGATCTTATTAATGTCAAGTGCCTACTGAAGTGTTTTTCTCTCTCATATTGAGCCTGTATATTAATTTTGAAAAAAGTTCTATCATTGAGCTTAATGTGGTCGATTCTTTGGTTATAGAAGCAGCTGATCTCCTTTGCTATAAATGTTCCTCTCTCCCCTTCTCCTACTTAGGTATTTCTATTGGCATAAATCCTAAGCGTATATCTGTGTGGGAACCTATTATTTTGAAAATTAAGAAGAAGCTGGCATCCTGGAAATCAAAATTTTTATCTTTTGGAGGAAGGCTTACCTTGATTAAACATCTCTGAATAATCTCCCGATATATTATCTCTCCCTGTTTAAGCTTCCTAAATCTGTGGCTTCTTAGATTAACTCTTTATTTTGGAATTTTTTCTGGGGTGGATCGTTAGAGAAAAAGAAAATGTGCAACATTAGGTGGGATATCATCCAAATGCCTAAGAAAATGAGGGGTTAGTGTCAGATCCTTGCTTGACAAAAATAAAGTTCTGCTCTTCAAATGACTTTGGCGTATCAGGAAGAAAAGTGGAGATAACAGTCTCTGGGCAAGAGTTATTACTGAAAAATATAAGATTGATCCTGGTAATTCTCTCTCATCTGATGTATCAACTAATCAATTCTCTAATGTGTGGAAAGATATAGGGAGTCTTCAATTCCTCCCACCATTTAACAGTGGTATCAGGGTTCTGTCTGGTAATAGAGATAGCTGCAAATTTTGGTGACAAATATGGGTTCTTAAAACCCCTCTTTCTGAACGTTTCCCCAGACTATTCAATGTTTCTCTTGATCAGCATGCTTCTATCAGAGATATGGGTCTTTGGGATAGGCTCAAATGGGAGTGGATTTTCAAATGGAACTGACAGCTCAGACCTTGGGAATCTGAATAGCAATAGCTTCTACTCAGCTTGGTTTCGGACTATCATATCTCTCTATATAATCGTGATAGGCTGATTTGGTCACACAACCCCAATGGTATCTATTCAGTAAAGTCAGTAATCGATTCTAGGGCATCTTATCCTAATTCTCCTCCTATATCCCAAATGGCTGAGGTTTGGAAGGCTCTTGTTCAGCCTAAGGTGGAGGTTTTCTCTTGGCTTGCTCTTCTTAATAGATTGAACAACAAAGATGCATTGCATGAAAAAGGTATTATACCAGCCAACAACAATCTTTATGTAATAGTGCAGAGGAAACAGTTGACCATTTACTAGTATTATGCCCCTTGGCCAGTGTATTGTGGTACAGATTTTATGCATGGTGAGGTATTGCATAGGTAATTCCAAAATCTCTTACAAACATATTTTCTCAGTGGGATTTCTTAGTGTCAGGCTCATTTTAAAAGAAATTATAGACCATTATCTTTCATGCAATTCTAAGGTCTGTCTGGCGAGAACGGAACGAAATAGTCTTCAATTGGGGATCTCTAAAATCCGAGAACCTGTTTTTCATCATTGCTCATAGGTCAGAGGCATGACTGTAGGCTATTGGTGATGAAGGTCTTTTACAAAATCAAAATCTCCTCTTAGGAGTGGACTATTAAACTCCACCATTTTAGGCCCAAATTCAGACCTTCCCCCTCTAGGTGGCTTGCTCCCCCTCCAGATTTTATTAAAAGGAATACGAACGGTTCATCTCTTAGAAAACCAGCGTCTGCGGGCGTAGGAGGTGTCCTTCGAGATTCCATGGGTTACGTCATATGTCTTTTCTCTGCATCTTATAGGACTATGGATTCTAATGCAGCTAAGATAGTAGCTATACGATATGCTATTCAAATCACAGCAAAATGTGAGTCCTCTTTCTTTCAATATGTCATCGTTGAATCTAATTCATCAAATGCAATTACTTAGCTCACTGGAGAAGATTCCCTTAAGCCGTGGGAGCTGCATCAGGAATTCTGTCTTATTGCAACATATAGGCAACAACTTGGATCTATCTCTTTTGTCCCCACAAGAAGAGAAAACAACTTCATGGCAGATTGCTTAGCTAAGCAAGGAGTTTCAAAATCTAAAAAATTCATAGCTTAGATTTAGCTTTTCACTAGCCCAATTCGTCTCCTCATGTTTTGGTATTCCCATTAGAATTATTCATGTTCTATTTGCGATGTCTTTCCCATTGGATCTTTAGTTTTAGATGGGGTTTTTTTCACCTTCTTAACCCTTCTTCAAGATGGTTTTTGCCCTTATTTAATAAAATGAATTATTCATCAAAAATAAAAAATAAAAACAAAATACTTGACCCCAAAATCAAACTCCTCAACCCAACTAAACAATGCCTCACTGTATCTCCATGCCTATTTTTCTCCTCATATTACTATTGCCTATAGATGAACTCCTCCCACATTCAACTTGCATTAAGGGAATACAGATTATAAATGTAAAAGAAAACAACAGAAAGGCAAAGGTAAAATACAAGTTAGCTATGACAAACTCGCAATAATGCCAAATATTTGAGCTTAATTTCTATCCTAAAAACTCCCAAAGTTAAAACTTTTGAGGAAATATATATTGAGTGACATGGGAAAATTGTTGGAAAAAATACAAGTAACAAAATATCAGCAAACTAATAAACAATAAATGAAAGTAAGCAATAATAAATCAATAACAAATAAGTATAAAAGCAAAATATATAATCAAGTAAAAAGGAGTAGAATAGCTTGGATTGAAGCACGTCATAGCGCTATCCTAAGAGAGGAAACGCCCCCACTGTACTGGTAAATTCTTGTAATTATATTCCTCTCTGAAGATACGACAATCCACTAGATCTCTAGTGTGCAACTAAGAGAATTCCCGAACCACACTTTGCCCAATACTCACCAAGAAATAATGTTAAAGTGTTTAGTAATGATAAAACTTAATGTTTCTCAATGAAACAATATTCTGCACATAACTTCTTCAAAAAGAGATGGTATATTCACGTAAAGAAAATATGCAGATATATAAAAGGGTTAGGAATAGTTATATATTCAAAATAGGTAACTAAAATAGAGCCACAAAATTTGGAAAAAGTGGCAAAGTGGGAGCTAAAAACATATTTTAAGATTATAATAAATATTATTAATAATAAAAAGAGATATATATTATTATATAATAAAAATTCTTCACCATTGGATTTTAAACCAATCCATATTTATGTCTAACAAAAATCCCAATTTAAAACCTAGCTAGCTCTCTTTATTCATATTTTGATAAATAGACATCACCTGCAATTAAATAGAACGATCATCTACTAAGAAAAAGGTTAACAAGAAGTGACTACAATGCATCAGATAGAATATACAGTAACACAAAATAAGCAAATAACCAAAAATCCATAAAAGAAACTTTTTCTGCACATTTCTTTAAGATAATGAATGATTATAGTCCAAATAAGACACATTTGCTGTTCATCTTTATGGTTCAAGGAGAACTATGTTTCTAGTGTGTGATCAGTTATTGCATGGTCTAGTCACATACAATTCGATATTTTGAATTAAACCTCCTTGTTTCTTACCTCTTTACATGATGGTGGAGCTCGCTTTCCCTTTACAGTTCGAGATCTTTGGAAAAAAACCACCTGCACATTTTTCTTTTATTTAGAGCCTTGAGCTTCTAGAAGTGAATAAAATGCATACTTAAGGTTCTCACCCTTGGGGACTGCAAGATCATTAACCCCTCATCTACAGCTCTATCAAGAAATGATCGACTCCCCTCTAAGGGCACTGGCTTGAAGATGGCTAAAGATGTAGACGTTGACTCATTTATATCAACTGTATTGTTAGATTTATCTGTACTGACAAAGGCAGGAACTGGGGCAGCGGGAGGAGCAGGAGTAGGAGGAGGCAGAGCTGGAAGTTTATTCTTTTCAGGCAAGTTCCTTCTCGCATATAGCTGAAATCCACCGAGCTAACAATAGGCAAAAAATATGCAAGATGACATGGAAAAAGTCATGGAAATAAGAAAATTAAAATGGAAGAAAGAAAACCACATTACAATCAAATCCTATAATAGCAAAAATGCGGTTTTCAGTTGCTTACCTTTAATTCAGACTCTACAATGGAAGTTGTATTGCATATTTCTGTAACCAGAGATTCAACCTGCAAATGAAACTTAAGTTATACAAGTGTTTCGAGCCAAAAAATGAAGTTCCAAACAGAAAACTTATTTGACATCATACACAGACATCTGTGTGCAGTGTCAATGCGGGAAAAGTTTGTGGGTTGGATAAGAATAATATAACACAAAAGCCTAACTAATTTGTTTGGGAAAAACACTGACCTTCATTTCAAAGAGGACAGCAGGAAAGCTTCAAAATTTTCAAATATGTAGAAATGGTTGTGAGGGAAAAATGTCACTCTAGAATTTTTCAAATTTTCATGAAGATGTAACTCGTATAACTTTTTGTACTCAGCATTATCCTTTCAATATACAAATGCTGGTGGGTCATGTAAATGCAAAATTTTGTATTGAAGTCCATGTACAACTTAATACAAAATAAGCACTCACCTCACATGAATTTGGAATAAGTTGGCTGGTCAAGTCAGAAGGTTTAGTCTCTTTGAGGGTCTCCAATCTATTTATAGCAACTAGAAACAAAAGCATGTAGCATAAGATAAACAGCAACTGAAACACACTACATTCTCCGTGAATCGTCAAATCATTTGGACAGAAGCAATAAATATTTTCAAATGTTGTATTCATATAACTAAGTAGTTTTGAGAAACCAGTAGCATAATAAATTTCAACAACAATGATGCGTATGATACTTAAGAAATGCAAGCTTAAAAGAATGCCCCCATATCTGTGCTAATCAGGTTAGCGTATTCTGGGTAAGGTCGAGTTAATAAGCAGCAAAAAGCTAAACAATACTATGGTCTCCCAACAAATTTCTTGTTTGGTAACCTTAATGAAATGCTTAGAAATGAACTTACTACGAGTGAAGTATGTTAAAAGCACTGAACTGTCTGGTATCCATGTTGTTTATGTTTTTGGTTTTGTTGCCCATAGCTAAAAAACTATAGCATGAAAATATATTTTTTGAAATAGATGTCTTAAAGAGAAAAACAGATTTCCACGAAGGAAAACCATAGAAAGTGGTTTTTACCTTTTAATCAACTTATTTTTCAATGATACATTTTTCTACAAGCGGACAACAACAACCCAAGACAAAAAGACAGAATGCATACCAAATGAGTCCCTGATATACAGGTTAGATGAGGTGCAGAATCAATTTTAATCAGTTAAGGGGGGCAGATGGTAGATCAAGCGAACTTGCCAGAAATCTTTATCCAAGATATAGAATTGAAGTTGTGTATTTCACCATTTTTGAAGTTAGCATTATCTCCTATATTTCAAGAGATGAGAAACCTTTTTATCACATGTGTCTTCTTATGCAAAAGGATCTTCAGTATAGTTATTATATGTTTTTTTCTTCCTCATCTCTGTCTCACGATTCATTATTTTCATGTTTATGATTTCTGGACATTCATGTTGTCCATTCATTCAGCCATTGGAAATATAGATCTTTCAGGCAATATGCATGCTGCTAGCTATCAAAGTGAACTCAGGAAAGGGAGAGAAGGTACTTAATTCAATCAATCATAACAAGGACGATTAATGACTTGATAAAATTGCTGGAACAGCCAGCCAGATGGCCCAAGCATTTAAATAGCATGTGGAAGTATTGAACTAACAGGAGTGTAAAAAGTGGCCTAAAAACCTCAGGATACATGTGGTTCAAGAACCTTTCATCTAAA
>CATIWF010075973.1:0-12160 GCA_949630135.1 Balakata baccata
GAAAAATAACCAAAAAAAAAAAAGAAAAGACAATGAATCAATGAAAAACAGCAAAGAAAAAGAAAGGTAAGGAGGAGGGAACAGGGATTTATAAGAATTACTGGAGAGATATTAGGAAAATAAAAAATTTAAAAATATATATATAAAAGGGTACAGAGAGACAGAGAGCGGGTGGTGGTGGAAGTAGAAAAGCGGAAAGGGACGAATTGATTGGTCGGCGAAGACCAGGGACGCCGACTGTCGATTTCTTAGTCTACTCCTAAGACTACTGCTAAAATATAGATCTTTCCTCCCCAACTTGTCTCTTCTTCTCCACTTCAACTTATCGTAATCTCCCCCACCCAGCCGAGCCAGTACCCTTTTATTTTCTTTTCCTGGCTGTTTTTATTTTCTTTCACTTTCTTTTGCTTTCTCGGCTACTTTTGGATACGAGTTTTTCTTGTTTTTAAAAAATAAAAATGATAATAAAATAAAAATGATTGCGCAGAGAGATTGTGGTGTTTGGATCTACGTCTGAAACAGTGAAACGTGACGCTAATCACGGGTGGATGCTAAATTGCGCAAGAGGCGTTGTGGTGCTAATTAGGAACGAGAAAGAGGTTTTCTTTTCTGAACCTGTACGTCACTATTAAAAGTCGTATTGGACGGTGGTGTAAAGGAATTCGAAATACAAGCCGTATGAATGTATTTATTTATTTTTTTCAATAGATTTTTTTAAAAAACATAATTATACAAAATGTCTTACCCAATCGCATTGCTAATGCAATTATCAAAATTAATTAGCCATGAATTTTCTCTTATTATAAGTCAACCTCACAATTTTGATTTTAGATAAATAAATTTTTTAAATTTTAAATTTTTTTAAATTAATCGCTAAATTATATTTCATAAATCGAATTGATTCACAATTTTGATTTAAATGGCCTAATTGTACTAAATTTAAATATTAATTATTTATTTATATTGAGTCTAAATTAAAAATATAACACGATCCATATGATATAATTTATAGAGCTATTTTGTACTTTTAGCCAATCAAACCCTAACCTAATTTTTTCCCAACTTTTCCCTATTTCTTTTTTTAGTTATTCATTTTTATTAAACAATGAGAAATGTTTTTTTCTTTCTATTTTTAGTCTAAAATTACACCTATATATATTTTTTGATCAATTTACTTCTAAAATAAATAGTTATTCCATATAAATATAAGGTTTTTATTTTTCGTAATTTTATTATTTTGTTGCGGTGTTTGGCTTTCCGTTGTCTTGTTATAATATTTTATTTTTTATTATCTTGTTACGGGATTTATTTTTGTATAGACGATTCATATGGATACAACTAATGAGATTCGACAAAAGTAATAAATCAGATTATTGTCATTAGTATGTTACAAGACCTATAATCATATATATTCTTGTCACTATAGTATTATCAAATTTATAAATATTGAGCCGATTTATTATATTATCAATATAAATACTGTAAATTTTTGTTATTGCTTCATCATCTATAATTTTTAGTTTTTTTATCTATATTTTTATCAATGTATTGTTAATTTAATTTATTACTATTTAAAAAAAATATAGCAAGTGATGTTCATATTCATTTTAAATGTTATTAGACTAATTTAAGGATGCATTCAACTCTTATATTTATTTTTTTATAAAAAAAGTCAAATTTAAAATTTAGCAATTCTAATAGTTAAATTAATACTATTAAATTAAAACTTAAAAATTATTTTATTTGTTTTAACAAATCAAGTTAGCTACTTTTGTTATACATATCACAATTTGATAAAATAATTAAAAAAAAGTTTTATGCAATATTGAAAAGATGAAAAGAATAATAATAATAGAAGTGGCTTCTTACGTGGTAAGAAAAGGAGTAAATGCATTTGACTTAAACAAAAAATGGGAAGGTGGATTGTTTATTGTTAATTATTCAACAGACGTGACATTGACATATACCCATTGTGAAAAATGAAAATGATTGATTTTTATAAGTTATTTGATTCGTTTTTATTAAAAAATATAATAAAAATTAAATTAAATTTTTATATATTTAATTAAATTATTATGTTTATATGAAATGTAAATTTGTATTTGTTGATTAATAATAAAATAATATAATTTTTATAAAATAATATAAAAAATATTATCTAATTTTGTAAATTTAAATTATATATAAATTCTCATTATTAAAAATAAATTAATTTAAAATTATATATTTTTTATAATTTCTTCCAACATTAATTAAGAATATATAAAAAAATTTAAAAAAATAATTATAATTTATACTTAATTAATTCAACTTGATTTCCATTAAAATGAAAATTTCATTCCCTATAAAAAAAAGATAAAAATGAGTGATTTCCAATTGGAAAATCACATTTTCATTTTCATTAATTTTTTTATAACAAAATATTACCAATAAAAATCAATTGTTTCGTTTCCTTTCACATCTTTTTTTTTTAAACCAAAACACCCTCATAAATCAATCAAAACATTTTTTTTTTTTTAAGAAAAAATAAAAGCTGTAGTTCTACCTTATAATATAATGAGATATTGGCAAAAAATCAAATAAAATAGTGATATTTTAGAAGTCAAAAGGCAGATAGTTTGGATGTCCAACACCACTTTTTGGTAACGTTCACTCATATGCCTAGGTTTTGGCATTGCAATCAATGAGTTTGTAGATATAAAAAAAAAGTAATAAATAATTGCAAACACTTGGATATGTGATTGGCATAAAGAGCAACACTCTTTATTTTTATTTTGTAAAGCATTTTTAATAAAATAAAAAAATATTTTAAAATATAGAGGTAAAAGTTTTTATTATTCTTTATTTTACTTTATTATATATAAATTAATATTTATTAAAAAATGAAAATATTTTTATTATGAGAAAAAAATAAAAATATACTAATAAAAAAATATAAGTAAAATAAAATTTAGCTCTCTAAATATAGATAGTTAAACTTACTATCTTCTCTAAGTTTTAAAAATAGAGAATTTATTTAAATTTTTTTTATAAAATAACTTTTTAAAATAAAGAATATAATCCAAATAAAATAGTTCATTGACACTCTCTATTTTCTAACACTCTAATTGGTTGTTGAGAATAAATAAAATTTTTCAAAATTATTTTTTCTTTTTGTATTTTATCTTCTCACCAATAAATCAAAAAATAAAATTTAAAGAATATTGAAAATAGAGAGCTGCTTTAGCATTTATCTTGGTATCAATTGGATTGTGAATATACCTAGGGATAGCAATAGGTATAAATTTTACATGTATTATCGCCTATCTGTACTCGTTTAAACCCTAATGAGTAACTACATTAGGGTTTTAGGACAGATTTAGATAGTAATTTTTAAATTTATCACAGATTTGGGTATGACGTGAGTAGAGACCATCGGATACCCGCTATCCGATTATATATATATATATATAATTTATTCTATTGAAAATTAATAAATGTAATAATATAAATAATTATTTTTTATGTGTTTCTAAAAATCGATGAATTACAAATATAATAAGACTTTGAAATTTAAATATAATTTTTTTTATCATAATGAATTATTTTTGAACAATTTGATTAATTATTTTAATTTAAATGTTGAATTAAAATTTAAATTTTGTAATAATTTTAATAGATTTTTTTATATTTTTTAAAATTTTAATTATTCAAGTAGTTTGAATTTTGTTTTAGTTTAAAACTTTGAGTAATAAACGAGTAATTAGTCGAGTTTGAGTATTAAATGGGTATTATTAATTGGGTTTGGGACGAGTACGAATATTAATATTAAATTTTTAAATAAATTTAAGACGGATTCGGATAATAATATATATATTCAGGTTCGGATAAAATACTTTTCATGAATATCATATCCGTTGCGATCCCTGTATATGCCATATCCATCCGTGACGCTACAATGAGATTATCATGGGATCATTTTTCTTTGATAAGCATATAGCGTCAAATTCAGTTATTTATGATTTTTATCAGTCTACTATACAGGCAATTCATAAACTTGGATCGATTTTTCTTTTGATCAACTCATATTCCATTTTTGGCTAACAATAACAATGAAGCCCAAACTATGATGGAGTTGTTAAGCTTTAAGAAATGGCAGGCCCAATTTAATCGATGAAGTGATATCCCGCAAATTATATAGTAGACTTCGGTCTATATAAAATTATGGATCAATAATTCATTATATATATGAAAAGAGATGACCATTTTGTAAATAAAATAAATTTATATAGCTATTAAATATACTATGACAATTTTGTAAATATTTATTATTTGTTATTAAAAAATATTTATTAGTTTATTGAAAAAAGTTCATTAGGAATAAAATAAAGATTTATTATTAGTTTATTACTACAGATTCATTAGTTATAAATTATATAAATAATTAAAAAAAATAATATAATATTTATTAAATTAAATACATAATGTATCTTCCTCAAAAAGATTCAACGGACTCATACATGTGTGTGTGTATATATATATATATATATATCCATTAAATTAAATATACAAATAAATAAAATGAATATTTATTGATAAACTAATGCTTTTACTAATAAATTAATGAACATTTATTGATAAACCAATGAATATATTTCAATAAAGTAATAAATATTTATTTTATTGCTAATAAACTTTTTACTTTATTACTAATGAACCTACAGTTTATAACAAATGAATCTACAATTTATAAGTTATAGTTTACTGATAAAGAATATATAGTTTATGAAAAATGAACATTTATTAATAAACTAACGAATATTTGATTTATTCGTAATATATCTACAATTTTATAACAAATAAATATTTTTCAATAAAATAATGAACATACCTGCAACAAATGATGTATATTTACAAAATTGTCATTATATGTTTGATAGTTGTGTAAATTTATTTTATTTATAAAATTGTTACTTCTTTTTTTACATGTAATGAACGCTTAGTCCATAATGCTATATAAACCATGGTCCATGGTATAACAATCCATCACCTTATAGGCCTAATTTTAGAAAGGCTTAAAATACAAATTAACTCATAAATTATACTCTATTGAATGAGTTACTCTCTCAACTTTGACTCAATATAAATAAGTTTTTAAACTTTAAATTTGAGGCAATTAGACCTCTTAAACCAGAACTGTGAGTCAACTCGATTTGGTAAGGGGTGACTCACTTGTAGGGTATAGTTTAGGGATTAATTTGCACTAAGTTTAAAATTTGATGACTTATTTGCACTGAGTCAAAGTTGAGAGAATGACTCACTCTATAGAGTATAGTTCAAGAGACTAATTTACACATTTACCCTTTAAGAAATTAACTTTTTTTTTAAACTAACCAAAAAGAATCGTTTTCTGAAAATTTTCTAGCTGATGATTCCAAACAATAAAAATGAGGATCCTTCTATAGTACGTCAGTCATTGGTATGCATGTATATCAATCATTTGATGGATGTGTATATGATATGAGTGGTTCATTACATACACATATCAACCATTAAATGAGTATCTTGTGATTTGAACCATTCATTATTGTTGATGTGTTGATATACCAAACATATCATAGAATGAGTATAAACATAATAATGGTTCTGATATCAAAAGAAACAAAATTAAAATGTTTTCTTTTATTTTGTGGTTAATTACTTCCTAATTATTGTCTGAAATTTAGATATAAAAAAATTCATACTTCATATACTTGTCCAATCTTATTTTGTAAGTATTTTCATAAAATCATTGTTTAAACTAATGATAAATTTTTTTTATCAATTTAGACTTTAGAGTAATGATAATGGTAATGGGTGCATAAAATAATAGAATATACATATCAAAAATAATATTTAATTTAGATTTATAATGGGTTGATAAGAAGTTCAGGATGGATAGTTGCACACTATCAAGTATTCAACTTATTAAAATTAATATATAAATTTCTAGAGTAAAATTTCAAAAGGATTAATTACCAAAATATATCTAAATTATTTGATGTTTAATAATTTTAGCACATTTTGTAAAAATTTACAAAATAGTACATAATTTCTAATTTTTTTTAAAATAAATTCGGATTAGAAAACTAGCGGTTTTGTCCTATGTGACCACTGGAATTTCATTTTTTACTAAAAATAAAAATAAATCAATAAATATTACGGTTAATTTATAATTTAAAGAAAAATTAAGGATTAAATATAAAAAGAAAAAAACCAGAAGCATAGTTCCTCAATTTGAATTTCTTAGAGCATCTCCAATATTGCCTTTATTTTAAATTGTAATGCTCGATAAATAGGGCATAATTGAAACACATGAACAAATGAGAGGTATATATATGATATATTAGCCAATTTTAGTTTCAGTTTCAAGAGAGTGATGAAATAAATCAATAATGATAAAAATAAAGGGTTCATGGCCGTGACCATCGAATTTTTGGGATAAATATGATTGTTCTAAGTCAGTTGCTACAGTAACTCTTCATGGTCGTAAAGAAAAACCTTCATGACTGTGAAAGACAATTATATAAAGCTATTTTCATGTTTTTATGTTTCACCATATTTTCTACTTGCAAACTCCAAACCCCTTTTTACACATACCTAAGAACACCAAATGAGTGATTCTTCATGGTTTTAGAGTGAATAAACATCAAATCAAGAGGGAAAACAAGATTAAAACAAGATTTGGAGAAATTATTCACTTTGGTGAAGATTTCGAGGAGAGAAAAGTTGGTGCAAGAGAGCTCACGAGTTCCTTACATGATCAAGAGTATTTTCTACCATCAAGAGATAACAAAAAATGCAAGAAAATCATCTATTTGACATTATTATCAAGTTTTGGGAGGTGATTTTGTTGTTGGTTGGAAATCCATGGAATAGAGGATATAGGAGAAGAAAGGTGTTAGGATTTTGTGAGTATTTATATTCTTTGAAGTTGTCGGAAGTGAGATACCATGAGATTGAATTAAAATCATTCATAAGAACCTTAGTTTGGAAATTATGAGATTAGATTTACGATTATACATATTTATCATAGTTGTAGATATTGATATATAGTTTGAGTTAATGAAAAATAGTGTTGAACATGCTTGATTGATATGTAATGTAATATTGTAAATTACGAAAGCATGATATGACATGTTAAATATTAGAGAAGTAAATTTGAGTATTCGAACATGTACAAAAAATGTTAATAAGCATGAGAAAGGTGAAAGTGTTAAAGTGAGCACATTGTATGTGTACGACATGTGTTGTTGAGTTTGGTTGTGAACTCATATTGTGTGATGATTTGAGTTATAATAACTTGATTGTGTTGGTGTCTAATGATCATATATGATGTCTATATAAGTTTAGGAAGTGATTAGAAGTAGAATTTTGATAAAATTTGACCATAGGTACAAGTTGTCTTTCTCAACCAACGTCACAACCATATTGAAACTATCATGACTATGAAGCTTTAGTCTAGTGTCCTTCATGGCCAGGTGTCGCAACCAGGACATTCCTTCATGGTCATGAAGACACTATTTAGAGCAAGGATATGTTTAAATGATGTTTCAGTGGATCTGATACATGTTGAATATGACCAAATGTTAAAGTGTAATGTAAAAATATATAAAAATATGTTGATGAACATAAATGTGATATGTGAAAATGTATGAATTATATTAACATGATGGAAGTAAGAAAGAATGAGGCTAAATGAAAGGGAACTTTGATATAAATGTCATTTTCTCTACTTGTAGACTAGAATTAGGATAGATGATGCATCATAAAACGGTTTACGGTGCACCATAAATATGTTGATGAACATAAATGACTTAAGCTTGTGAAGCGTTTTTTATCCCATTTACATATAGATAATATATCGTAATCAAACAAGGTGGCTTAAGCTTGTGGAACGTCTTTGGTCTTGTTTACATATAGATGATATATCATAATCTGTTAAAGAGGCTTAAGCTCATGGAGCGCTCCTGACTAAAGATCAGAGTGAATGGGGTAAAATCTTGTGGAGCACCTCTATTCTACACCCTGTATCTAGACAGTCTAGGAATGATATTTGAGCTAATAATTAAACAGGGGGGAAACGAAGAGTATTTGTACATTAAATGAATTAAATACCACAATTAAGCAAAACATGCAATGAATATAAAATGAATTGAAATGTAAAGTGACATAACTACAATAATACAAAAAAAAATATGCTACTGTTAGAAATAAGATATGCTCGAGCCTTCGAGAGGTCAATGCGTTGATAAAAAAAGGGATACTAAAGTAAAGAAAAAATGTGATCTATGAATTATATATATATATATATATATATGTATATACAATTGCGTGATTAGGGATTGCTGTGTCATTGTTGTGATTATATGTTTTGCTGATATGCATATGTGTACTACTAAGTCATGTGTAGCTTAATGTGATTTCATGTGCACGCAGGTTATGGAGTCATCATAAAGTTATTTTAGCAGTTGACAAAACATGTCAAAGCCCATGTTAAGAAAAGATTGTGTAAATTGGAATTTAGTCGGATATACTTATAGCATGCATTCATTTATGAGAATGTAATTAATTATGTTTTTATTTTCGTAATCATGTAATATAATGCAAAAACAAAGAAAATAAAATAAATATAGCTGACATGCATGAGATAAAGCTTTATAGGCCCATGATATCATATCATATGTGGTTGTGCATGCATGAGATGGGGATCTTATACGCCCATTATATCATATCACATGTGGTTGTGCAGATAGACAAAAATTAGTACCAGCTAGTTCAAAGTATATTCAATAAATTAAACAAGCGAGTCAAAATAAATATATATGCATAATATATAATGATAACTTAAAATTAAAAGTTTTAAATTTGAATAGATTATAGCTACCCAAACTGTAGCACCTCTTATGCATTATGAGATTTACATGCTATTTATTCTTTTTATATAATTAACACTAATAAATTTAAAAGATTCTAAACTTATATAATTAATAGAAATAAAAAATTTGGGCCTTAAAAATTGGGGCTCTAGGCACAAGCCTTAAGAGCCTACCCCTTAAGTCAGGCTTGGCGTGAGTGCGGCAGGTTGAAGGAGAGAAGATGAAAATAGTTTTAGGATTTTCTTTTTATTTTTTTTAATTTAATCCTTAATTTTTTTAAAATTATATATTAGCTCTAATATTTGTCGACTCAATTTTATTTTTTAAAAAATAACAAAAATGCCAATTTTTTAATTGGAATTTATTCTTAAAAAATGATAAATTATGTATTATTTTATAAATTTTGATAAATAGTGCTAAAATTGTTAAACATATATTTTGGTAATTAATCTTTTTCAAAATATTAAAAGCCATTTAAAAGTTAAAAATATAGTGAAGCATGGTGGGAAAGCTTCACACTGCCTGGGCAATAAATTACAGCAATGATTAGGACGTGGGCGACACGACATATTCGTATTAATTACAGAAAATACTTGTCCCACACTGTAATATCATGAAAATATTAGTAATTTTTTAATAATTCAAATTAATTATTTTATATTACAAAAAATCCCATGAAGCATGTTCTTGTAACCAAAAGCCCATACTCCACCTTATAATATAAGCTGCGATTGACAGTTGTAATATTTAGTAATACATTAAATATGCTCATCCATAAATAAATAAATAAATAAATAATGTGATCATCCAAGTTGTCCTATTAATTAGGTCAACAAGACTCTCTCTCTCTCTCTCGGAAAAAAAAAAAAGATTGATGAGCTTGTTAACAGGAATCACAGAGCTTAATCAAACTAATTTATAATTAATTCATATAAACTCTGGAAGCTTTCAATAAATAAAAATTATAAATTAAATTCCGTTGATAATTTTATTAACGAATTAAACTATAATTCGTAATTAATTAAGCAAAAAAAAATTCTTATTATAAAATAATTGTTTTACATTATGGTATATTGCTGGTTTATATAAGAAATTTCCTTTAACAAATTGTTTTTCAGATTTTTTTTTTTGTTATAATTAATTAGACAAGGGAATTGAAATTTCAAGTAAATAATTGATAATTTCTACCCATCCATAAAAATTTCATTGATTATTTTTAAGGTTGAAGGTGCAAATTAGCTTATAGAACTATATCATATAGAGTGAGTTATTTCTCAAGTTTGACTCAGTGTAAATAAAATCTTGAACTTCAAATTCAATGCGAATTAGTTTCTGATCTATACTATATCGAACGAGTCATTTCTTATCAGACCGAATTGGCTCATAGTTCTAATTTAAAAAACCTATTATATAATGGGTCTAATTGCACCGAATTTGAAGTTCCATAGCTTATTTATACTGAATTAAAATTGAGGGGTTAACCCGCTCTTTATGATATAATTTAGGAATTAATTCGCTTCTTTAGCCTTTTAAAAAACAATAATACTTTGATAGCTTGAAAAAATCACATGGCTCAATTTTGACTTATTAAGAGATAATTAGGTAGGGAAAACATAATTAGAATGATAATAACAATTATAATAATCTCACCATCCATTAATGGCAAACATTATATTTTAATTTTATTATATTTTGGCTTAACCATCCCGAGGCCTTACCTCTCCGATTTTTTTAGTTTGTCCCTCAAATCGATTTTTAGTATTTTTAAAGTCTTTTTTTATTCAATACCCATATGATGATATGTAGCTACAATATAATTTCATATTTTTAATATAAATTCAGCCAACAAATCAATATTTATAGATAGTAAATTGAAAATAAAAAAAAGAATTTTAGAAAAACAACCTATGCTAAAAACGAACTTAAAGAATAATTTTTTAATTTTTGTCCGTTGAAGATTTAAAAAGCTGTGGATGGATTTGGCCTTATATTTTTGTCCGTTGAAGATTTGTCGGTTAATGGCCTCTTTACCTTATCTCTTTTATTTATTTATTTATTTTAATTTTGACATCATCTATTTTCTTATGTCTTGTTTGATATTTTATTTGGAAAAAGTTTAGTTTTTTTAAATTTTAAAAACTATTTTTTTTTGGAAGAAACAGAAAAAATAGTTTATAAAAAATTAAAAAAATCAGTTAATTAAATAAAAAAGTTTAAAATATATTTTTAGAGCTAGAATAACAATCCCAATCCCCCCTTTAATGGAATAAAAAATGGTGAGTGAATTTGTCTTTGGCGAGCATCCGTTGAATATACCGCAGAGAAATACTATCTCAAATATTTAATTATTCGATATACTTGTTAATGGAATTAAATTAACCGAAAAATTTCGGACAGTTCATTTAATATTCATTGATTAATTGAAATTTAATTAATAATATTTATTCATAATTTTAACATTTATTTCACTTTCAATTCACATTAATATTTAAAAACCTACATTAAGACGATCTAATATAAATAATTTAGAAATTACAATAATAATTAAATCATAAAAAATTATAATACAAAATACAATTAAATAAAAAAATTTAACAATTCTAAGTAAATTTGTTAATTTGAAATAGTATTAAAATTTTATCCATCAAATCGGTTGATTAATCAAATTATATGGTTCAATTAATCTTACAATTAAATTAAATTTAATAAAATCAGTCTTCACTCCTAATTTATGGTATGGCATATTAAAAAAATATATATCTATTTTTTATATATATGCATGAATTATTAGTGTGCCAGTGAAATACTTTATATGATTCAATGAATGACATTCAATGTGTACAAAAAAAAAATGCATAGTGGAATTGTTTATATGTATTTTATTTTTTAATAAAATTACGCCAGTAGAGGAGGAAGAAATTAGTAAATTACAAAGATGGTATTTGAAATTGTTATATAAATTATAACATAAGTGAACAACAAAATTTACTCATGGATTTTGAAGCTGCAGTAAAAAAAATATTTCACAGTACCAAAAATATTAATTACATAAAAAATTAATATTTACTTTTCAAAACTCAAATGTGAAAATGCTTTGCTTTGCTTTGCTTTCAAGAAAATAAATTTTTATGTTGAATTAAGCGCGCGAAAGGGAACAGTTGGTTTAACGACATTGCCGAACTGTTGAAATTGGAAACGCCCACTCTCCTTAACTCAGGCTTCTAAAGATCTCCAATGGATTTGTTTGTCAATTTCTCTCTCTC
>CATIWF010075993.1:0-19423 GCA_949630135.1 Balakata baccata
AAGATTGAATTATTAATTAGATTAATAATGATAAGTCTTATTTTAATCAGAACGCAAAGTATCACTCATTAGTATATTGACTAATAGGGTTTGACATGCTGTGACCCTAATCAATATCGGGATCATAACGAGAGGACTTAATATTATGATTTAGAGGTCAAAATAATATTTGTGATTTTATCAGTAATTAAAAGGAGAATTTCGGAAGGATATTTAATATATCCGGGTATACGAGAAATTCGGAAATTGTGTCCGATATAATATTAAGGAGTTAATATTATATTTCCGTTTCGATAAAATTATTGACCTTATAAGTTACACCAAATATTTTATTAGTCTAGTCCAAATAAAGATGTGGGGAGTAATTTAATTAAGAATTAAATTAGAAATGATCACATATATTTTTGAGTTAAAATTAATATTGATTAATTTTAACTATTTCTCTTATTTATAAGTTTAATTAAAGTGTTAATTAAAATTATATAATTAAGTTGTTAATTAAATTAATTATAGTGGTACATTAAAGTAATTACCACTATTATAGAAGAGAAGATTGATTCTATGATTAATGGTGGTAGCTAGAAATTAGCTATGCAATTGTTGCACCATCATTATATCATAAATCAAAATTAAAAAAAACAAAAAAGGAAAATCAGATTTTGTTCCGTCTACCCCATCTAACCTCATTTAATGAGGTTGAAAAATTGCTATGTGGCTTTGGCCACTTCTTCCTAATCTTCTCTTCTTATTCTTCTTAATCTCTTCTCTTCTTTCTTTAAGTTTTTAATCATCACTCTCTGGCTCAAAAAATTTCTCTCTCGAACAAAATTTGTTGTGTTCTTGAAAAATTTTCTTTCTCTCATATGGTATGAGCATTGAAAGAAAATCTTGAGAAAAAGCTTCTAAAGAGTTAGTAGCTAAGAAATTTGTCAAAAAGAGATAATTTGTGATCATACATCTGGACTAGCAAAAGGAGTTTCATCAACACAAACAAAACTTTTTGTCTTTTTGCTTGATTTGCGCCTTGGTGATCTCAGTAATAAAAGGTTTGTCTGAATCCCTTTATTTTTCCATTTTGTTCTTTAAATCATGGGATGATCTTGGCAAAATGGATTTTATCCATAAAAGTTAACAAAATATGTTTTGTTAAAAGTTATGGATAAATGCTCGAGGTTAACATAAAAAGTTTGTTTTCATGTCATGCAATATTTGATTGTATGTTTCGGTAAAATTAAAAAATTTTGAAATCTATAATTTTGACCGAGACCTAGAGCTCTACTCAATCCAAAATAAATAAATGCTTCCGCTGCCAGCCAACAATTTTCTCCCACCTCATTCAATGTTTTTGGTCAAATTAGGACAACTTATTTGTCCAATCTGAGTACCATAAGCAATTGTGAAAATAAATTGTTGCAATCAAGGCAAACGAAAATTAACCATTAAAGTTCTGTTCTGTTGCTGGGCTAAGCTCTGAAGCATTGCAGATTGAAGGAAAACCCTAGAGGGAGAAGAGGACAGAGAGAGGAGAGATATAATGGTTTTGGTTATATATCATAGCATCCCCAACAATGTTTTTTATTTCTCGTTATTATATTATAAATGTTTTGAAAATTATACGTGCTTCAATAATATTTTTTATCTCTATTTTAATTTTTATTAATAAAACTATCTAGAAAAAAATGAAGAGAAAGAGTAATAGGCAAAAAAAAAAAGAAAAAACAAAAGAGATAAAATAATAATAAAATATTATTTAGAAGCTTCTTGTGACTGTTAAATTTGAGAAGAAAAAATGTAAATTTTAGCAAGTGAGATAAATAAAAAAAATATAAGAAAACGATTAGAAGGTATAAAACACTCTAAATATAGATAAAAAGTGAAATAAGAAGACGGTTGAAAATACTATTATATATTATTAAAAATTTAAAATTTGGGGATATGAGAAAATGGGCGAGCCACGTGTAGTCCACTCGTTTCTATTTTATTGGTTTCAGATGATGTATGTGTTCTCTTGTTATGGGAAAAGTTAGTTAATGGAGGCAGGTTGTTACGTTTTTAGAATGAAATGATTCAAAAACAAGATTTTAGGGGACAAAAGTGATTAAAAACTGATTTAGGACAATCCGAAAAAATTGAAAAATTCGGAAGGCCCCTTATGGATTATGCCTTGTTAAATCTCAATTTTCAATTGGTAGCTTTCGTGTATTATATAGTGTGGATATTCATCCATAAATTTATTTTAGAGCTAATTTTATTGGACGGTGAAGAAAAGTTGTGTCATCAATATTCATACGTAGATAAAGAATATCTTTTGATTCCTTAACAATTAGTTTTTTTAATGAAATTTTGAAGTTTATTATATTATATTAAATTGTTAAACAATTATTTTAATACATAATAGATTCAAATAAGGATTAAATAAGGAAAAAGTTTTTTTTTTAAATCAATAAAATTTCATTAAAAAGAAGGCTATTATAGATCAGGCCATTAAAAAATCTTAGAAGGTAAAATTTAGAGGGAAAAATCCCTCTAAGGAAAAAGAATGTTACAGCAATTAGAGATGCTCATATACGGTCAAAGAGCTTGTGAATCCTAATCCGCAAATACCTCTACTAAGGGTGAAAGAATAGCTAATACAATCAAGAAATATCACCGAGTAAAAGCTGCCAAGTGATCATATATATATATATATATATAAGACGAGTGTGAAGGCGAAAGCCGAAGGATGCGGCTTGACCGTGAAGAGGCTCAATTGTTTCCCATTAGTTTTTTTTTTAGTAAAAAAAAAGTGAGCATAGCTCACAAACATAAAGACTAGCGAAAATAGATTACGCTACAAATATCATGAAACAACCAATGGGCCAAACCCAAGAGAGGATCAAGAAGAATATGACTTCCAACAGCATAGCTTGGAGCAACCGAGGTAATAAAATCAGCAACAATTTATTATTCTCTGTAGATATGAGTAAAATAAATGCCTGTAAACTGATTCCATAAGTCTCTAATAGCTTGAATCAGAGAATGGTATTAGACTAGAGTAGGCCAATTACCTGAAATCATCTCTATAACACAAAGATTATCAAATTCCACGAGAAGCTAATCAATGTGAAGGTTCCTAGCAAGCTTCACTCCTTCATAAACTTACCAAAGTTCAGCGCAAATAATATCACAATGACCTAGGTTGAGGACAAAACCTTGAACCCAAGAATCATCACTTCTTCGAAGAAGACCACATCCAAAAGCTCACCTAGACACATAGTCAAAAGACCCATATGTATTAAGCTTTGTATACCCAAGAGGAGGAGGATGCCACGTTACACTTATCTCTCTTCTTGAACAAAATGTATCTATTAAATCAAGCTTCAATGTTGTATTAATAATGGAATCAATCATACCTCCCACTTCTCGAAATGTAGCCTTTAGAGACGTCACCTCATTCTTAAAAATAAAAATATTTCGTCTGCTCCGAACCCACTAAAACGTCATGCCAAAAACTAAACTCTAAGTCACACCTTTGCATACCTCAGCATGAGCAAGATTCTTAGAAACTCATTCCCCAACTGATTGCTCAGAAAAGAAAAAATCTCAATTTCCAGTACCAGGTAAAAAATGCAGCCAAATTGGTTTAACCCAGCAGCAATCGCGAATCACGTGGAGAGTAGATTCAGACTTTATACCATAGATAATGCAGGTATCCTCCACCTCCATATGTCGTCTAACTCTCTTAGCATTGGTAAGAAGCTGATTATTGAAAAGAAGCCAAAGAAACATCCTTATTCATTTTGGGCCACACCATTTCCAAATCTTATTCCAAATGGGAGAGGAAACACTCATATCACAATTCAGCATAATAGTAGCTACATGTAAAAGCAATCTTTGAGGAAGCTTATCACTGATCATCTCCTAATTCCATATGCCATTAGACCTAACAAAGTCAGCAACGGGTTTGTACATCTCCACTTCATCATTATTAATTCTAGCATGGTCACAAAGAGCTGAAAACTTAGGGACCCAATGATCTTTCCAGAAATGAATCTCTCTGCCATTTTCTAAAGCCCAACGTATATTATTTTCCATCTCAGGCCAAAAGCGAACAATGTTCCTCCAAATCACAAAATAATTATGGGGCTTAACTATCCCATTTCTCACGCCCTCTCCAATCTTATACTTCGAAGCCATTACCTGAACCCATAACTTGTTTTTTTGGGTTAAGAAAATCTAAGTGAGTTTCATAAAGTGTGCCTAATTCAATTCCTCAAGCATTCTTAACCCCACTCCTTGGTCTTTTGGCCAAGTGATGACATCCCAAAGCAAGAGAGAAACTTTTCTATGTTGTCCATTACTTCCCCAAATAAAAGCTCGAATGTGCTTCTCAATCTCAAGGTAAATAGAAGAAGGTAGCTTAGCCGTTTGCATTGTGTAAAACGAGAGAGAACACAATACAGACTGAGCTAAGGTAACTCTACTAACAAGGGAAATATTAGATACATTCCAAGAAGCAATCTTTTTGCGCACTTTATCAATGAGATATTGATAAGTAGATTTTCCAGCTCTAGAGTGAAGCAAAGGCACACCCAAATAGCTGCCCAGATTTTGATCTTACTTGAAGCCTAACTTGTCAGTAATACCTTTTCGGACCCACTAGACAACATTATTAGAAAACAAGACCTGGATCCTTTCAATACTAATCATTTGCCCCGAACACACACTGAAATGGTTCAAAACATTCGTAATGGCCTTCACTTGATCCATATGCACCTCAACAATCATGTCATCCACAAAAAACAAATGAGAAAGAGTAGGGCCTCCCTTATTCAATCTAATTGGTCTCCAAACACCATTATCGACTGCTAACTGAATATTATGAGCCAATCTCTCTAGGAAAAGAACAAACAAATAGGGGAAAAGTAGGTCCCCTTGCCTTAAGCCACACGTTGTGTAAAAGCTCTGAGTCAAGGAGTCATTCCACACAATCTACATAGTACTAAAACTAACATATCTCATGCTGACATCAATAAAAAAATATGGAATTTTAGCATCGAGAAGAGTGTCCCTCAAGAAAGGCCAACTCACCCGATGGTAGACTTTCGCTAAGTCTATCTTAATAGCCATATTATGGAATTTTCCTGTTGGTTTTTACTTAAAATGACTTGAAGATATTCAAAAGAGAAAAAAACTAACCATAGTAGAGTTAAATTTTTATCACCTTAATTTTCGTACAATAGAGCTGACACTTGTTGCCCCCTAACCACGCAGCTTCTTTCCTTTTCTCCACCGCCTTATTTATTTACCTACTGCTCTACTCTCCTTGCTTTTCCATTCAAATCTCTTCTCCCTCTTTTTCTTTTTTCTATTTCCTTATTCGTTGGCATCAAGAATGCTTTTTTGATTATCTGATGATGAGTTAATAGTTATATTGACAAATTACTACGAAAATGACTTCATCACAGAACTTGGCAAGTTTTGAACCATTTCTATTTAGACCTACTTTTCATGATTCTTGGATTTCTGAAGCCTATACTCGCGACACTTAAACTCTCACCAAAGCTCTTCAGACTACCTGCTCTGACAATACTTCTTCTGATTCCATCAGTATCGATCCTCTCTTATTAATATAATCACCTCTAATTCTACATCTTACTCATTTGGATGTGTGATGGGATATCTATCTTAAAACCTACCTAGACAAGAAATCTAATGCCAAACACTCATTTCCTCCTTCATCGTATCATTACTTTCACTATCAATGCTAGAAGTGAAAGCAATGAAAAAGTTACCCACGATGATATCTTCAACCTATATGCGATGATTCACCATAAACCCCTAGAAACAGCCCCTCTTCTTCTTGAGAAATTCCTCTCTATGGCAACCACCACCAAAGGTACCATTTCTCTTCATGAACAAATAACTTACCTTGCAAAATACCTTAATCTTTTGACTGGGGAAAACACCTCTCTTCTCACTTCCTCTCGCTCCCAATTTGACAACTTCTTAGACATCAAATACCTTTTGAATTGAAAAGCAATTACAAGGCCCTACAAGGAGGTAGATCAATTCTTCTATGCCTTTGGAGAGCATGGAGCCCAAAAGGCTACAAGGAAATGGGCAAGGTTCTCTATAGGGGGAGAAGGCCCAAGTGCTCTAAATATCCCTCCTCCACCTATGCATCAACCAAGGCATGTCACCTTGCAAAGTCTTTATGACTTTCAAATGCAATCCTTCAATACTATGAGGGATATGATGCAACATCTCCACTTGGATATTCAAAGTATGCAAGGGCAATTAAATCTAAATGTTTACACTCATATCTTTAAAGTGGCCCTTCCATTTGAGAGGAGCAATCTCTTCAAGAGGAGGAAAAGGGTGATGAAGAAGAAGAGGCGGAGGGTGATGAAGAAGGAGATGCTTAGCTTAGTTTTACATGTCTTTTCTTTCTTTTCTATGCTAGGTATCTTAGATGTGTGGTAAATCATGTTTAGATCGCACACTTCTTATGTAACACATTTCTTCTTTTATAAAATGCCTTGATTGCTTGTTTTATTCTCCTTGATGATTGCTTTATGCATTATTTCTTTTTGATCTTAACAAAGGGGGAGAGTAACTAAGAAAATTGAAGTAAAAATCAAAGTAATTCTCGGATTGGTAACTGAGTTCAAAATGTTGACTTTTAACAATCTTGTTTAACTTAGTTATTCTTTGAGTAATCTTACTTCAAATGATGTGAAACTTTATATGCATATTTTTTAGTACTTAATTTAATATATGCACTATCAATTTGTTATTTTTGCTTAGTTTGATTGTCAAAATAAAAAAGGGGGAGATTGTTGACCTTAGGGTGATTGCTCTTCATTTTGATCTTGACAATCAAATTAAATGTCGTTAATACTTTCATTTAGTGTTGTTTTGATAGTGTTTAAAGTTTCAACACATTTGGTCTTAATTTACCCAATGAACGAGTAAAAAATTCATATGAATATGTAACTCCCAACTAGGATAAGAGTTTCTAGACAGGGACCATTTTCCCGACAGGGAAACAAGTGTATAGACCGAGAAATATTAATCCCTAGACTTCCCAACTATCCAGTAGAGAATACAGACGGGGAAAGGGACTTTCCCTACCAGGAAAGTGTATGTATAGACTAGGAAAAGGGAGGCACGACCGGAAAATAAAAAAAACATGATTGTTGATTGGCATTCTAACAAAATTATGCCACATCATTTGAGAAGTTAAAACTACCAGCTTTGATTGACCAAGGTTCTAATCGAGAAAGGGTGTCCCAACTAGGAGAGACTCGAAGCTAATAGTACAAAGTCCCTTGGAATAAGCAGTATCGAGCTAGTTCCTACTGGGAAACCTTGAGTCCTGATTGGGAAATTCATATAGGAACTAGCCATTGGAGTCTTCAGCCAGATGTTGCCATGTGTCAAGTTAGGCTATTTCCCGTCATAAAACCTTCTATGCAGGTAGCATTAAATGCACTTATAAGAGAATGTTAGAAAGAGTTATGACACTCATTTATAACGATTATTTGGCGAGAAATCAGTATAAATATCCTACCAAAAGGTCATTTAATACATCTAACTACTTTGATTGTACCAAAACTCTTGCAAATTGATTTCTCATCTTTCTTTCATTAATTCTTGTAAGGGTTTAAGTGTTAGCCTTAAACACTTGGATTTATCTTGTAATTGGGTAGTGTGTGAGCCAAATTACAAGGAATTGGTTGTTGTGTGAACCATTAAAATACAAAAGAATTTTGGGTTGAGTGTTAGCCTTGTAAAAATACCATAGTTAAGAGTGAGCTAGGCAAAACTCCACTTGTAATCTAAAGGTTAGATTAGTGAGTACCCATTTGAACTTGGGGAGAGGAGTAGGATTAGTTAACACCCGAACCTTTATAAAATTCATGTGTCTCTCTCTCTTCTCTATTTTTCATCATCTTTGTATGCACTAAAATTTTATTTTCCCACCAATTCATCTCCCCTTTCTTGGTGATTGTTTGGGCAACAACCACAAAGATAGATAAATGGGAGAGGCATAACCTAAAGAGGGATACTTTTACAAGGTTAGGTGGTTATGCCAAGCTAGGGAAGGTGTATAGAATGAAGGGGCATGAAAGGCTTTTGATCAAAACTCAAAAGTGTAGGCTTCTGAGGCAAAGGCAGTTCAAGAAAGTAGTAGTGAAAACCAAGCCATACAAGAATAAAAACATATTGAGGAGACCAAAGATATTCAAACCACTGTTGATTTTAAAAGGAAAATGTTAAGAGTGTGGTTAGAAAAGGATGAGGAGACACCCACTTCAAGCATTGGAAAGGAAATTTCTCAAGACAAGGGGGCAACGGATAAAGGATTAATAAAAGTGTGCCTAAGACAAGGGGCTAAAAGATAAAGTGAGAGAAATATATATTGGAACAATTGCCCTACTTGGAATTACCATTGGTGCTATCACGCTGCTAAGCATTTTATGGCTTAGAGGGGGTAGTGACCAGCATTATATGGTCATGTGATAGAACTGAAAGAGGATGGTATCATATGCATTAGTTTAGAAAAGCCAACGGAAGCAATGTCTAAGCATATATAACCACTATATTTGAGAGTCAATTTCAATGGAATGCTAAACAATAGAATGTTGGTGGGTAATGATGCTAAGGCCAATATACTACCTCTTATGATGTTAAAGAGGTTGGAAATTGGTAGCATTTGGTTGGCTCGCTTGCCTCTTAATGGCATACCTAGGAAGGTTAGAATAGGACCCCCGGATAGATAGAGACCAAGATGAGAAGAGTGGGGCTAGGATAACTGAAGAAAGAGACTGAGATCCAAAATGAGACCAGACCAAAGGTCTATGACCAAAAGAAAGTTTCGAGATATGGATTGAGGTCGAACTAAGAGTTGTGTGCCCTCTAAGAATAGACCAAGTCGCAATAGAAGTCGAAAAGATAAAAAGGACGCATCACCTACCCTGACATGGATACCCTAATAGCTCTATAGATGCGCACCCGGCAATGGCTAGTAGAGAGTATTGAAAATGCTAGTGATAAGGGAGAGGATGTCCACCAATGAGGGAAAGACATGAGGAAAGGACAATGTACTAACCAATTAGGCATGCAACTGAGACCTATATGTACCTGCCCATACAGATTTCACTAAGTAAGAAATACCTCACTCTTAATCTCTCACACAATAATTTTCCTGTAAAAGTTTTCTTCTATCACCCTCTCTACTGACTTGAGCATTAGAGTGGTTGTGCCAGACAAGTCTGGTGCATCTCTTCTCACTCTTTCTTGCCTTACATGATCCTAGGGTTAAGGAGAAGGTTATCAAATTGGTGTGGTGAGCGTGGATGGCAAAAGGAGCGGGAGAGGATAGGGGAAAAAACAAAAGAAACACCACATTCAACTATAGCAACGATAATTCCCACAAACCTCAATAAATAGCTTGACGGCATAGCAGCAAGTACTAGCTCTACTGAAAATCTAGAGATGGTTACTCAGATAGACTATTTTGCACTCCTGAAAGAGTTTAATATGACTATGGGTAAGATGGCTACAATGAGGCGAGAATTTGACGAGCTCAAAAATGAGAATAATAAAAAACGCACACCTCCATCCATACTGGTTTACATCCCAAACACCCTTCGATCCTTCAAAATGATAGAAATAACACATAGCACACTAGAAACACTACGATACCATAAAGAATATGCTTAAAGAACTTCAACCACAAACCAATGACTTTGTTACAGCCTCAGAAATACTTCTTCCCTAGCTGATCACATCCTATAAGAGTAGTATCTAGACATAAATCTTCCTTAACTGCGACTTATGATAACGCAGGCGAATCGCAAAGCCATGTCTTGTAGTTTCACATAATAATGTAGTTATACACTAATCAGAACTCCATATTATGTAAGGTGTTCCCAACGACTTTAGTTGGCTTGGCACAACAATGGTACCATGGGCTAAAACTGAGGAGTATTGAGTCATGTGAACAGTTAGCACAACACTTCAACATGTGATTTGTTACTAATTTAAGGATCCAAAAATTTTCTACAAAGCTGCAGAAGCTCTATCAAAAGAAAGAGAAAACTTTAAAGGAGTTTGTGGAAAGGTTCGACAGGGAAACGTTGATGGTGGACGACCTGGATCACAATGTCATTATCAAGGCCTTTACTTCGGGCATCATGTCGAAATTACTATACAACTCTTTGAACTTGGATAGGCCTAAAACCTTCATAGAGCTGATGATGAGATCTAGGCAACACATTCAATTGGAAGAAACCATACGAGCAGATGGTGACACCCTGAAGTTAAGAACACCTAGTATGGCTCGCTCTAGTAATACTGATAGATCGTCCTCAAGAAAGTCACCCCCTTCAAAAGCAACAGAGAGATCAGAAAAGAATCAACGATATTATCGCATTAGACCTGACCACAAGCATAACTTTTGAGAAAGGCACAACCAACACTCCCATAAATACAGGTATACTCCCCTGAATGTTTCGCATGGATAGGTTCTCATGGCGGCATAACAAGAAGGAGAATAGGTCGGACGGCCTACGAAGTTGAATCCAAAAAATACAGACCGAAGAAACTAGGAAAAATATTGTGATTTTCACCGAGTCCATGGACACGATACGGAAGACTGCTAACAGTTGAAAAAAGAAGTGGAGAGACTTATACACACTGAAAATATATGTTACATCTAAGGGTCAGGAGCTATGAAGATAGAGATCTCCCTAGTGCCCATAGAAAAATTCAAGAGGGAAACCTTCCTAAATGATCAATGTCATAGTGGGAAAAGTCACTAGTACAGAAAATGGTCATTTGTGTCTATTTTTTCATATCAGATGCGTTTGTTTAGAACAAACATTTAAGAATGGGACACATTTGAATGACGACTCGGATGCATCTATTATGATTGAAACAAACGCATATGATGCATATCAGAAACGTTTGTTTTGACCTATGCATCTGTTTTATTTAGAACAGATGCATCTGACACAATTAGATGCGTATGTTATTATTTATAATAGACTTATCTGGTCAAATTTAACACTTCAAATATATTATAACTTTATCACATATTCCATTATAGGCTTTTTCCAACAACACAATTCATAAGCATACTAACAATTCACAAGCTCAAAATTCATAATATATTGATCACAACTTCAACTCAAGCCATTATAGGCTTCTAACCACAACTAAACTCATAGTCATATTATAGTTATTTATAAAACACAATCCAAAAACTCAAAATCCACCTACTCATTTTTTGCATCATAATGGAACAACTCAAATTGCAATTACAAAATAATTATGTTTAGCACAATTTTACAAATTTAAATGTCAAAGTATCATTGTATAACATATAGAAAAATTATTCTAATCTACTTACACTCACTTGCAAAAAAATCTGACCATATTTCTCAAATTTCATCTATTTGCGCCAAAGTATATGAATTGGTTTGAAAAGTCTACGAGAAAAAAATAAACACAGTTGAAATTATTAATATATCATTACATTTAATAGTTTGTTAGCCAATATAAATATATATATACTTGAAAATTTAAATTGCATAGCTAGTATTAGAAATAAAAGATACCTTAGCTAATGTCATATTTGCGTTATAATGGGTCATTATGTCATACATATATCTAATAACATAGTATCCACATTCAAACCCTCCCTCTTGTATTGGACACTGAGAAAAAATGCCAAAAAAACAAACAAAATATTATTCAATTCAATTTCTAAACAAAATGTAATATTAATAAGATATAAGGAAATTAAAATTATTACCTCAATATGATTCCAAGTCGGTGTCATTCTTACACCTTTTCCACCAACAAAACGATATAATCTATATACCTTAGAGAATGAATTTCTATCAAAATTAACATGCACTCAATATAATTAAAGATTTTTAAGCTATTAGAGTAAATATTATAACTTACATGTTGAGGGATTCTTTCATATGTCCAATTTTTCTCTTCAAATTGTCGAGAGGATCTATGAAAATATATCACCTCGTGCACCACAAAAATAATCAATATCCAGTATTGACTATAGACATATATATATATTTTTAACTAATAAAAAAATCAGAATGAAATGCTAATTCAAAAATTGAGATAAAGGCAAATGTTATCCTACTCCTCAATATATGGCAAGAAAACGAAATTTTTATTTTCTTGTTCTTTCAAAGCTTCCCTCATGCAATTTTGCACCGATTGGGTATCCTTAGTACTCATCATTCGTAGAAAACTTGGGCAGAGGAATCCAATCGGTATAGATGATTGTGCACATAGCCTATAAAGGTACATGTATCCATGATTCACCAATTAGACCTAAGTCAATACTACATTTGACTATGGCAGTTTAATCTTATAAATACTAAAAATATATTTTATAATCTTACAGGATAAAAAATTTAATGATGGAGACATCAAGCCAATCCAGGGAGAGGAGTTAGGAGATGTCTTATTGTCTTATTAAGACTTCATTATCAATATTTGGTGGATACCAAAATAATTCTTTTGGAAGAAGAAGTTTAACCATTTTCCCAATTTCCCATTCGAAATCCAAGTCATGTAAGTTGAGCATACAACCAGTCAAACTTGTTAGAACTTTCTTACTAACCAAAAGCGGAGGTGGGTTTGTAGCTGATTCCTTAGTAAAACCACTACCTTGCGTCTTTTTTTATGCTTGAAATACATTTTCATATCAATTAATAATATAATATTATGAATGTTATGACATAAATGAAACTTAAATGGATGCATTATTTGCAGTAAAGAATTAGTAAATGATAGAGAAGTACCGCTCCAAGGATGATAAGATATTGTGGCCATTCAACAAAACTTCCATGTACTTGGCCCACTTCTTAGAATTCACCTACTGGCACTAGAAGCGTTTTTGATATATATTCAGGAAATGGAAAATCCTCACACTCTATAGTGATCTGGGGCTATTGAAATAGTCTGCAACGATCCACTAGTTTCATGATTCATGCCCTTCACCACTACGATCTTCTCTCCACTACAGTAAATTACAAGTTGGCACGATTGAGGTAGTGTCTTTATAATCATTAAAAAGTAACATTAGCTACTATTAGGGCTTAATATGAGTGTATATTAAGCAAGTATGAGTGTATATCGTGAGTGTAACTAGAAATAAATAAAATTCATAAGTTACCTATATATCTCCTATTGGAAAAGATGGGTCAATAGAATGACAGCTACTCAGAATGGGGCGACCTTGTGATAGACCCACATCCATCTCTAACTCAGGTATAAATTGAGAGGATCTATTGTTAGGTCCTTGTTGCATCGCCATTATGCTCTTTAATTGCTCTATCTACTTCACAAACATCTCTTGTTGTGCCTCCAGCTTAGACTGAAATTCAACTCTTAATTCATTGCTTACTTCATTCTTTATTTTTTCAACTGATATGGAGGTAGATTGTTTCCTCCTATTTTGTTTATCAAAAAAACTGGAGATAGTCGACCCAGTTCCTATACAACAAACAATGCCAGTATATTCGGGTTTGCCGAGTGCACATGTTAGGACGTCATCTTGGCCTTTTGGAACCCAGATCCCCTGATTTATTTCTTCCTGCATGGACTCTTGTTAAACATATATATTCATCAAAATAAAATAAAAAAAGCTGTGCAAACATATGTAAAAAAAGCAATTTTTATATGAAAAATATATAATTAATTGAACATAAAATAAAAAACAATATAATCAACAAGTAAAATGAGACTAAATTAAATAAAAAATTAATTAGCAAAATATTACATACCTTTTTCTATGCCACCTCTCTTGTCTCTTCGACTAGTATTATATAATTTCCTTCATTTGTCTTTCTTGATCTAACTCTAACCAAGTTGAGACTCCGATCATATAATAAGGTGGCATCGAATTGCATCATCGATGATTAGGAGAAAAAAGCAATAGGATCTTCAACTAGTCATTCGGATCTTCTACCAGTATAGCCCTTGCAACCCAAATAATGGGGATGGACATCCTTTGATTTTTTTGCTTTCGCTGTGACCCTGACTTGCTATTAACAAAAACACAAGTAATGAAGAAATCAATATTATTTAGATATCTTAATATATTTCTACCAAAATAATTAAAATATTAATGGCTTTAATGACTAATGATTCTACTATACATAGAGAAACTTGTAGATTTTAATAAAAGGTACCTTAAAATCTTCGTTTTGATGCGTCAATTTGAACTCTTCCCACACATCAGATTCCAAATATTCATAATTTTCTAATGGTAATAACTGGTGGGGATTATCAATCATCTTGATATATTTTTTGACAAGGCAGTGTTTGAAATCTTTCCACCGCCTTCCCGGACTTTTCAAAAAAAAATTTCTTCATTTCCAAATCATCTGGAACAATAAACACTTCCTACAAACCAACATTTAATTGTCATTAGTTCCATTCACAAATTACATAATAGATGGACTACATTTTACTTTCATGACGTTATTATACCAAGTATAATATTTTCATAATAGACATTTTCCTTAATATCCTCCTCTATCATGTCTTTAAGACCCTTTTCAATTTTATTTCACATTGGATACGTTATCTTCACTTTAGAATGTGCTACCATGTTGAGATATAATCTAAATATGTTTGCATTTTCTCCGAGTGGGTTACCATCCCTATCAAACTCTATTGTCTTTTCTTTAGTAATTTCTTGCATTTTGCACCTCCCCTCTCCTTTCTCTTGCTACTAGGATGAGCGTCATCTTCTGAAGACATGATTTCCTACAACATAGGTATAACAAATAAGTATAATAAGTACGCTATTTATTTGGGATTTAAAAGCAAGTAATTATAACAAAGTAACATGTTATTGTAAAGCAATTTAAAAGCAATAACATTACTACAAATAAATAAACGTACCATAAAAAAATCTAAATCATTTATTTGGGAATGTCGTTCTATAAGCCTTTGGTATGAATAGCACGCATGTAAGTTGTATCTAAGAAATCATCACCCACTAGCATAGGCATCCCAATAGAAAATAGGGGAGTTTTATTGAATTGATCATACTCTTTCTCATCTATTACATCATCAATACCAAGAATATGCCTTTTACTTTGAAGAACAATAGATCACTTGCTATCACTCGGGTCAACAATGTAAAATACTTGTTTGGCTTGTGAAGCGAGAATGAATGGATCATCTTCATAATCCAACCGATTAAAATCGACCAATGTGAATCCATGCTCATCCACCTAACCACCGTGCCGAATGTCAACCCATTTAAATAGGAAGAGAGGAATACTGAATTTCTTATAATCTAGCTCCCATAAGTCTTCAATTACACCATAATAAGACAATGTAGTATCAATTGGGCTTCTGTCTTTAACACTAGCAAATTCTCTCTGTAACACCCTATATTCGTAATACGTATTATGTAATAGGAGCTACAAGTCGGTTTTTAACTATATTAAATATTATTTCTTATCCTTAATGACGTATTAAGCAAATTGGTGTAATATATATATATATATATTTCTTGCTGATGTATCTATAATTGTCTTATTTCACTATTCAGTTATTAAAATTTTTGGCAGCATGACGGCTGCACTATAAATCTTTCCTTCCTGCAAATTTGAAAAATAACACTCCCATTATACTCTACAACACCTCAACAACCTCCAATAACCATAGTTCCAAACCATTACACATACATAACACATATGTATATAGATATCATCCATAATATAGATTGTATCAGTACATCACACATTCATCCATATTGTCTACAACATCATACTTATATATACACTGTTTGATACAATTTTATCTATTACAAAACTATACATATACATGTCTCTAGTACAAAAGTCCAAAATACTATTAAATTTTCTTGATTCTTTTCCCTGCAGTTGTATGCTCGCTCCAAATCCAACTCCTATGCAATCGTATAGGGTGCTATAGAGATAGGAGATGTACTAGGAACTACCTCAATGGTAAATTCAACTTCCCTATCAGGTGGTAAGCCTAGTAGTTCATGAGGGAACACGTCAGAGAACTCATATAATGTAGGAACATCAGAAACTTTCGGCCCTTCTTTCTTAACTTTGAGTGCATAAGCCAAATAATCTATGCATCCCTTCCTTATTAATTGTTTTGTAGCCGTGGCTGAAATCACATCAGATAAGAAGTCCGACCCTTCCCCTACTACTAAAATTTCTTGATCATTCAGAGTTCTTAAAGTAACCCATTTACGTTTACAGTCTATCATGGCTTGATGTATAGATAACCAATCCATACCCAGGATAACATCAAACTCATGAAATGGGAGTTCAATTAGGTTTGTAGGGAAAGTATAATTTTGTACTTGAATAGGGCAATCTCTATATAATTTGTTCATAATTACACTATGCCCCAATAGATTGCTTGCTAAGATGTCATGGTCTAATGGTAAAGTATTTAAACCCTTTTCCCGTGCAATTTCAGTATTTATATATGAATGAGTGGAGCCTGGGTCGATTAAGGCATGAACACAATTAGTGAAGAGAGAAAATTTACCTATAATTACATCAGGAGCATCATGTTCTTTTCTAGCCCTTACAGCACATGTACGTGTAACTGTTCAACCCTAGGCTTCCTGTGGAGGCTGAACTGATGGTTTAGATGTTGTCACGCCTAGAACTGCTCCCCTACTTCTACCTTTTTGAATAATAGCTCATGTATCTCGTGCTGATGGAATTATTATAGTGGGCTGTGCTTGGGGACAATCTCTCTACTAATCGTCCATAGATCCACATTTAAAGCAAGCTCCTATTAAATGTCTACATTCTCCCTGATGTCTTTTACCACAATGATCACAAACTGGATAACTCCCCCTATCAGTACTCCTGGGTGTGCTTGCCATTGATGTTATTGGAGCACTTACTTGTACTATAGATCTTTGAATATGAGTTAGGGCTAATGATCCTAGTAATTGAGATGGAGTAGCCCTAAATTTCTTACTCTGACTAGCTGAAAAGCTGGATTGCCCTGATTTTCTTTTTTGTTGAAATTTGGATTGCCTGTCTACCTCATTCTATTATATAGCCTCCACCTTTGAAGCTGCCCGGACTAATGATCTCATATCAGTATATTCATGTGTAGCTATTGTTGCTCTGATCTTGTTATGCAGACCCTGTTCAAATAATTGACACATTTTCGACTCAATCAGGTGATATTCTTCTATATACATACTGAGCCTTTCAAATTCACATTCATATTTTTCCACCATCTTATTTCCCTGTCTTAACCTCCAAAAGGCACTCTGCATCATGTTTCTATATTCTTGACCAATATATTTATCTTCAAACTACTTAAGAAAATATTTCCAAGTTAATTTTATAGCTAGAGTATATTTGCACATTGTTTCCCACCATATATATGATGGACCCTGGAATAATGCCACTGCCCCTTCTAATATTTCTTCTAGCCAGCTATGAGTGATTTCAAATAGCCTTTTTGTCTTGTAAAGCCATTCTTCGGCTTGTATTGTTGTTAACTAATCACGGCCATAAAAGTCTTCAGCCTCTAATCTATTTAGGCGCTCTAGTATTGACTTTTTTCTGAGGTGAATTGGCTGGCTGAGGTTGTACTTGTATTTGTGGGCCTTGTTCTACTTGAATACTCTGTTGTATATAATTCGTCATCATTCACAAAAAAGCTGGCTGTAGCTGTGGGGCCAGTACTATTGTTGGAGATGGTGTAGATTGATCATGTTCTGAGGCGTCCCTTTAGCCCACACTAAAGGAAGCTTCTCCTTCACTTCCTTCCTCACGTGTACTTGGTTCAGATGCCATATTTCAACTATAAAACAAAAGAGCAAGTATACATAAATCCAATAATATCTTATTTCACAATTCTCAAAAATGACATGTATATGTATTAATCCATTCATATCAAACACTTTCCGATCTTAGGACCGCCTAAACCTCGCTTTGATACCAAAAATATGTAACACCCTATATCCGTAATACGTACCATGTAATTGGCGCTATAAGTTGGTTTTTAACTATATTAAATATTATTTCTTATCCTTAATGACGTATTAAGCAAATTGGTGCTATATATATATATTTCTTGTCGATGTGTATAATTGTCTTATTTCATTATTCAGTTATTAAAATTTTCGGCAGTATGACGGCTGCACTGCAAATCTTACCTTCTTGCAAATTTTAAAAATGACACTCCCATTATACTTTACAATACCTCAACAACCTCCAATAACCACAGTTCCAAATCATTAGACATACATAACATATATGCATACAGATGTCATCCATAACATTGATTGTATCAGTACATCACACATTCATCCGTATTATCTACAACATCATACTTACATATACACTATTTGATACAATTTTATATATTACAAAACTATATATATACATGCCTCTAGTACAAAAGTCCAAAATACTATTAAATTTTCTTGATTCTTTTTCTTGTAGTCGTATGCTCGCTCCTACTCCAATACTCCTCAATTTGTACTTCCTAAACCTGTGCGCAGCAATAAGTATGCGCTAAGCGGTCTACGCCTAATAGTGGATACAATTATAATATTTTCCATCTAAAGACATATGCACTATGCATACACATTTATCTCATACAATCAATTCAAAATATTTTATTTTTATTATCGTCACTTATTAATTACCATTTCACATTTATTATTATTATTATTATTATTATTATTATTATACAATTCCATAACACATATTTACATATAGTTACTTATTATGACATCTATTTACTTGCACAACTCTTTACATTTATTTCCTTAATTTTTTAATTATTAGTTCATTATAAATCCCTTTCTATTTTCATTTCCTAACAAAATTACCATTTGGTCCACTACTTTATTTTTTTTATCCCAAATTTAACATCCTATGTAACACCTTATACCTATGGATATCATTTATACTTATATCATGTTGTCGTATATTGCATATAATGGAACATAGTCTTGTTTATAATGAGGGATAATAACTTTTTTTGGGATCATATAATATTATCACTTTGTAACATTTGACAGCTAAGCATCACATATGTTAACAATTCAAACACTATATTCAATTATTTTAGTTAGAAAGGCTAAAGCCAAATACACATTTACACATCATTACATATTTAGTAATTTATACATATACAGATACACAACCCAAAATACAAATGTTATGTTCCTATACATATGTGCAATGCAAGGAGAGAGATTGGTGAGGCTCGACCGGTGACCTGTGATCCATGTCTTCTATATGGTATGCACCTCCAAATTGAGCTAATTACTCTTCTTTGCCTGAAAGATGATGCAATTTGATGAGTTGCAACTCAATGAGAATAATTATCAAAAGCTTTCTAAAGTACTAAGTCA
>CATIWF010076050.1:0-62460 GCA_949630135.1 Balakata baccata
TAAAATAAAATTCAATCTAATTAAATAATTAAAATTTTTAAAATATGAAAATAATATATTATAAATTACCACAAAATCAAATATTCAACACATTTAAATTAAAATAATTCATCAAATTCTTCAAAAATAATATTAAAATAATAAAATTATATATTATTCATTATGATAAAAAGTTATATTTGTAATTTTGAAATCCTATTATATTTGTAATTCATCAATTTTAGAAACATAAAAATAATTAATTATATTATTATATTTATTAAAATTTAATAAAATAAATTATATATATATATATAATTTGACAGTGGATATCTGGATTTATAAATTACTATTTAAATTCATTCCAAAATGTTAATGGAGTTATCCATTAGGTTTAAACGAATGTGGGTAAACGAGTACTCATATCCATTGTAATCCCTAAATGTGCCGCCCTAATTAGCTTCTCTCCCCATTTCTACGTGCCTCCCTTCCCGAACATAGATAAATAAATACAATCTGGTACGTGCACTCCATCCTAACAATATTAAGGTCATAAGTTTAGGTCTTTTTAAATTTTAGATTGTTTTTTAGATTTTCCGGTTTTTTCTTGATTTTCTTCTTCATTTAATTTTTTTTCTTCTTTCTTTGATCTTCGGGTTTTCTCTGGTTTTCCTTGCATAGATCGGTTAAAAAAGATGGGTTTAGGGCCGGCCCTAACTCCATTTTTTTTCTCTTCCATTTTCTTTTCAATGTCTTTGTTCAAAATGCTATGTTTTGATTTTTTTTGTTTTCTACATTTTTTTGGGCTTCTTCGAGTTCTTTGTCTCGTGTGTTTTCCTTTTTTTTTTTGTTCTCCAATATTTTTTTCGGAGTTCTGTGGTTTTAATCTTTGAATCTCTTTGCATTTTTTACACAGATTTGTTTATCCGAAACTTATTATTATCTTTTTTTGAAGTTTTTTTTTTTTTATATTTCTGTTATTTTTTTTAAATGTCTTCTGATTGAGTTTTTTCGTTTCATTTTTTACGCAGGCATAATTGAGTTGTTTGAATCAATAAAAGGGGGAGATTTCGCATTCCATGTGGATTTGAAGTGAAGAAAAATAAAGAGAAAATGAGGAGATATGCTGTTAGAAAAGGTATTTTTTTTCGGTTATTACAGAATTTTTTGGTGATGCATTTTTTTCTCTGCTTTTCTGGGTTTCAATCTTACTGTGGAGATAGAGAAAGGTAGTTTGCATGTATGAAAGGGAGCTTTTTTCCTATGTTTCATAGTGACTTCTTATGATTTCTGTTTTTTTTTTTTTTTTGTGTTTTAATGTTTTCTTTTTTAGCTGCAATGTGACTGATTGAGTTGTTTTTGCTTTAATTTCTCAAGCAGGCATTATTAAGTAATTTGAATGTATAAAAGGAGGGGAGATTTTGTGTTGCATGTGGATTCGAAGTGAAGGAAAATAAAGAGAGAATGAGGAGATGTGCTGTTAGAAAATGTTTTTTTTTTTAGGTCATTACAGTGTTTTTGGGTGTTGCAGTTTTTTTTTCTTCTGCTTTTCTGGTTTTAATCTTACTGTAGAAATAAAGAAGGATTGTTTGCATGCGTGAAAGGAAGCTTTTTTCCTGTGTTTTATAGTTTCAGTCTTTGATTCTTTCTTTGTTTCTGTTGCACTGTGTTCTGATTATTACAATTTTATTTACCTTAAATTTCTATTATGCAATGTGGTGTCATTATTGTAATTTCATTTGTGTTTTGGTTCTGTTATGGATGGTGATGTTACCGTGTTACCGTGTTTGATTTTTGTTTTCTTTCACATTTTCTCTCTGCATTTGCTTCTACAATCTGTTTAACCTTGAGATTTGCTATCATTATCTGAGCCAATTTGAGAATTCAACTTGCTGTCACTGCTTTCGTTAATTTGAGGCCACCTGTTTACCTATAGGATTTGCTCGGTGAATTTAAGTATCATAATTCCAATTATATAACTCGTAACAATTCATTATTTTAAAAATTATTTATAATATAAAATTACTTTAATTTTTATTTTATAATTAAATAGTACTTTCCGTCTTTAATTATTATTTGTAATATAAAAGTATTTTAATTTTTATTTTGTAACTAAATAGTATTCTTTGTCTTTAACTGTTAGCATTCCAAATATAAATGTAATATACATTAGATAAATTTTAATAAAAATAAAATTAGCTGAAAAAATGGATAAAAAAAAATGAATCAATGAAATTTTACTTGGTACTCATTGGAAACTTGAGTAAGGAGTAGCTCTTTTTTGGGTTTTGTCGATTTTGAATAAAGTTGACAAATTGGGTGGATATGTAAAAGATTTTTTTTCTTTTCCATCACTTTAACATGTATAAAAAAAATATTGTGTCATTTCTTTTCTTAAAGTATTTTCAAACTAATCATTTTTTATATATCGAAAATGGAACCCAAAAATGACATCTTATATCTCTGTAAAACGTAAAGGTATTCATATTACAAATCTTACTAGAACTGCTTGTTTTTTATCAGAAGCTTGTGACTGAATATGTATGTCAATCTATATTCGATCTAAATCAATTAATATTAATTAAAGAATGAATATTTATTTATACAATACACAAATTAATCTTGTGTTATAACTAATTTTATTTTTATTAAAATTTATCTAGATATTTCAAATAATACTTCTGTTAAAGATACTAAATGGATATTTGGGAGTGCTGTTGAGTGTTGTAAAAAAGTTTTGAATATTTTGATTTAATTGGTTAATTTTTTTAATTTTTTATAAATTGTTTTTTTTAAATATGTTTTTGGAAAAAATATCTATTTATTTGTGTTTATTAAAAACAATTTTCAAAACTCCAAGAAGTTAAAAATACAAATTTTTTTCCTAAAAAACGTTTTTTCAAACACAATGCTAAACGAATCTTAATAGTTTAAGACATATATACTATTTCGTTACAAAATAAAATTTAAGGTACTTTTATAGTACAAATAATTTTTGAGATAATGAGTTGTGTCAATTTACATAATTGAGTTATTTTTGTAAATTGAAGTACTATTAGTAAAATTCATCTGGATTTACTATCATTATTTGAGTTAGTTTGAGAAACGTGCTTCAACTTGCTGAATAGCTACGCGCTATTCCTATGGTTAATTTTTTAATTTATATGTTCCATATAATTTTAATAATGTATTATAAATAAATTTATTATGATATTATGTTAAAATGTTTATATTATATAGATATTTACATTAATTTGTTTATATTATTATATTTATTTTGTTATTTTAATATTTATAGCCGGACTTATTAGGAGAGTAACTAGCTAATCTAACGTAAAACATAACTCATTAGTTCATTAAAAAGTTACATGAGAATTACTCTGGGCTTCTCTCTTATCCAGCATCAACCCAACTCTTTCATTATTTTTTGAGAAAATTTCACGGTTTACTAAATTTTTTATATTTTTATCCACAGTTGTTTATTATTTCATTTGAACTGAAAATTATTTAATTTGTACTTATTTTCGAGTTGGCTAATTTGAAAGATTGCATAGAAATACATTTTCAATCTGGTATGTGCTCTTTCTAAAAGATTGATCAGAAAATGGAAAGCGATCGGAAGTCCAAGGAGGATAAAAGGAAAAAAGAGAGGAAGAGAATATATTTCTTGTCTATGGATGAAGGTATTCATTTTACTATTTGTTTATCGAGAACTCGCTAAAAGTGAAAATAAAAAAAAAATGTACATGGTTATTTGAAATGACAAAGTCCATTCTCTCAAATCTTAAGAGTCGTATTCACAATAGCAAATGAAGAATTATGTCCACGGCTTTGAAGCAAACGTAGTTAGAGAAGAGTTTTTTTTTTTTTTTAGGAAACATCTCATCTTAAAATAAATGATTTCCTTTATTTATTTTATCATGAACCAAATAAAGCAATGAGCATGATGTTAGTAATTTAATAATCTTTTCACTTTTTTCTTTAATTTGCTTTGCTTTTAGTTGTAAACACATAGATGAAGGAAAAACATAAAAGGCGACAAAGGGGGGAAAAATAAGAAGGGGAAATGCTTTTTGGCAATTTCTCATATTGTTATTTAACTTCTTATTATTTTTTGTTTTTTTTTTTGAAAATCACTAAGGCATACCATAGGTGTTTTTATGGAATTTGTAAAGATATACCGAAGTATCCTAAGATATGCCCAATGTATTCATAAGAAATTCCTTTCAGATAATTTTCAAGAAATTTCCAAAATATACTTAAAATATTTTCAAAGTATATCAAAAATATTCCTATTAATTCAAAGTATACCAAAAATATTTTTAAAATATACTTAAAGTATTATAAAGATACTTCTTTCAGGAAATTCTTTAAGAATTCCCGTGATATAGCCAAAGTATCCGCAAGATATTATGAAAGTATGCCAAACTGTTTGTTTTATTTTAAATTTTGATTAAATTATATTATTCTTCTTTAATGATCAATTATTCTTATTCTTTTTTGTTATTTATTGGTGAAAATTAAATAAATGTATGCCGAAAATATACCGTTTTACTATATTTTGAAGTGATCTTGAAATTGAAGTACTATTGTAGTTTTAAAAAATTATTTTTCGGTAAAATTGAAAAAAATCTCCGGTGTTAGTAAAAATATATCCGTTTTTTTTTGTATTTTTGCAAAATTTCCTTCTTTTTTCTTTATTTGATAGTATTAGTAATTTACTATTTATTAAACATATAATTTTTTTAAATATGTAAAATATTTTTTTCTTTTTTGTTTTTACTGAAATCAATTGATAATAATTTTTATTATTAATAAATTATATTGTATATTATATTTTTTTATTTTACAATTTATATAATAAGCATTATAAACAAATATATACAATTATCGGTGCGTAATTTTTAAATTATAATATAAAAGTACTGTTGATCTTTTTTTTTTTTTCTTTTTAATGGTAAGCACGTGTAATAATTCTGGAAATTGTAAGGAAAGTTCCTTTATAAAGGAGACATAATTCACGACTTCCTCGGCTCACCACTTTCTAGGCAGCCAACCAAACAAAAGCCCACACACATACGCCCAAAATCCCCATTTCTTCGCTTGAAAAAAAACATGAACTTGTTTTATGCCATCTTGGTGATCACTCTCCTTTTCTCTTCCCTTTCTCTTTCTTTTCCTTCTTCCGACATCTCCCACCTTTTCGTAACTTGGTCCAAACAACATGGGAAGACTTATGCTTCCGAGGAAGAGAAGTTGTATAGGCTCAGAGTGTTCGAGGATAACTATGATTTTGTTCGAAAACATAACAGCCAGCCTAATTCTTCTTATACCCTTTCTCTCAATGGCTTTGCTGATCTCACCCGCCACGAGTTTAAGACCTCTCGCTTGGGTCTCTCTGGTGTCTCAACCTCTCAGAATACTGGCCGGCGAAATCAACAAATGGCTGATTTTATTGGAGATATTCCTTCCTCAATTGATTGGAGAAAGGAAGGGGCTGTGACCCAGGTCAAAGATCAAGGCAGCTGTGGTGCGTTATCCTTTTGTTTTTAGTCTTTTTTTTTTTTAAATTATTATTGTAGTTTCCATGCTAGTTTCTGCACATAATCAAGATAGAGATGTTTCTCTTTCAAGTATTTGAAGTTCAACTACGACATTGGCTTGAAACTGATGTCAGGTGGAATTTCAACTACGACATTTTGTTTTGCGTTTTATTACTTGTGATTTTTCTTAGTTATGATTGCCTAAACCCATTAAGTGTTTATTATTTACTGTAATCTCTAATTTTTTTCAGTGCTAGATCGGTGTTGTGGTTAATCCATTCTACCATCCATAAATCAGATATATTAATGCTATACTAATTACTTGATTGTCTTTGACTAGCTATTCGCAAATTGCAAATAGTCCTCATCTCAGATATTTAAGACTGACTTGGTAATTGTATTTTTCAGGTGCTTGTTGGTCGTTCTCAACCACAGGGGCTATTGAAGGGATTAATAAGATAGTTACTGGATCTCTTATTAGCCTATCTGAACAAGAATTAATTGATTGTGACAAATCTTACAATAGTGGCTGTGAGGGTGGACTCATGGACTATGCTTTCCAGTTTGTTATTCACAACCATGGGATTGACACTGAGAAAGATTACCCATATATAGGTAGGGACAGGCCCTGCAATAAGGAAAAGGTGATGACTTTGTTTTTCCCTGTTGCTTTCCTTCACCAACAAACTTTTCACTTGATTCCTCTTCCTCTTCCACATTCACATGATTGTTAATTGATTTTTCTGCTTTCATGTCATTCATTCTCTTTCTTTTCTTAGTAGTTCTGTTGCTTATGTTGAATAATTTCTTCGATTATGAAAGTGTTACCTTTCTCACATTCCTATCTACAAATATGCAGTTAAAAAGGCAGGTCGTAACCATTGATGGATATGTTGATGTGCCCCAAAACAATGAGAATGAGCTACTAAAAGCTGTTGCAACTGGACCTGTTAGTGTGGGTATATGCGGCAGTGAGAGAGCATTTCAGTTGTACTCAAAGGTTGGTTCTTGTGGTTAATCTCGATGACTACTGAAAACTGTTTAATAAATAACATGATCTGAAATGTTTTGATTATTTGTGTGAAGGGTATCTTCACTGGCCCCTGTTCAACTTCCTTGGATCATGCTGTACTGATTGTAGGATATGGGTCAGAAAATGGAATAGATTATTGGATCATAAAGAACTCATGGGGAACTAGCTGGGGAATGGATGGCTACATGCACATGCTGCGAAACAGTGGCAGTTCTCGGGGGATCTGTGGTATCAACATGCTAGCTTCATATCCAAAGAAGACCAGCCCAAATCCGCCTCCTCCACCCCCACCAGGACCCACTAGATGTGATCTTTTCACCTACTGTGGAAAAGGGGAAACTTGCTGTTGTGCTCAACGTATTTTCGGAATTTGCTTTTTATGGAAATGTTGTGAATTGGATTCTGCAGTGTGTTGTAAGGATGGGCATCACTGTTGCCCCCATGATTACCCAGTCTGTGATACAAGAAAGAACATGTGCTTTAAGGTGAGCGTTATCTTCTCTGCTTTCAATTGATGTTGTATGATTAAATTATTTGAATGTCTGCTGAACATTAGATTGCCCCTTGACATTCAAATTTAATGGCTAGTAGAAATTGAGAGATTATTTGCAGCATTACAGTGTGACAAATAAATATAGTCGCTTCCCCTTGATTTGAAATTTGATGCTTTATTTACGTAGTTGATAGAGGTAGTTTGTCATTCAGCTTCCTTAGTTTCTGTTTTCTTGTTATTCTTGTAGGTATTGCAAATTAAAGTTTGAAATATGAATAATTATATTACTTTTTTTTTCAACATTTCTCTATCATAGACTAAAACTGCTTATTGCTTGCAGCATTATAAGAATGCCACAGAAATGGAAATGGCTGCAAGGAAAAGCTCCTCTGGGAAGTTTGGCAGTTGGAATTCCCTTTTTGAAGGTTGGATTCTGTAAAGCTGTCTGCATTTATATTGCTGAGTGGTTTTTAATGTCAAAATTATTTAGAAGTAGAATGTTTCCCCGGTTAAAGAGAAGAGTGTCTAGATTTATAGACCGAGCTAGCTTCGGTGCGTAAAGATTTCTGCAGCATGGCATCATTTTATTCTTTTCAAGGAAGGATTAATTTAACGAGGGAATCAAGGGAAGAGGTAAAGCAGCATTGCAATCCTCGTTCTGAGTTGAACTCCAAAAATTCATTAGTCTGGGTATGAACATTTCTTTCATATATATTGTGTATAAAATTATCAAGATTTGATCTGTAAACTCGGATTCCACTGATTGATTCGAACAAGAAGCTGTTTGAAATGCATTACTTGTACACTGGAAGCAAATGGCAATTAATAGCTAAGAAGAGAATCCACGAAATTCCGAGGCAGAATAGAGAGAGGAAAAGCAATAAGATTCTTGGCGAAGTTCTATAATTGGACAAAGCATACCAACTCATTGATACCTCAACATCTTCAATGCAATTGGAGCTAACATCGTCCAGTCAACTTCTCAAAAGCCGTTTTAAGAAATTCAAAGGATGGAGGAGATAAACAATTGCACATCATACTAGCAATTATGAATTAACAGGTGTTCATTATGTGCAAATCTTATTGAGTTTATGAATTTCTGGCAGTTAAGAAACACAGACAGATTGCATAGCAAAATTTACAACTTCTCAAATCCTTGTGTATAAAATACTAGAGCAAAAGATTCCACATCCTCCTTGCTAATCCCTGTGCTTCAACTAACAAGAAAACCTCTGCTTTTTCTATTTTTCTTTTTGATCAAGAAGAAGGAAACACATCTTTAACGGCTGAGGCAGCGGTCAAGTAGTTAAGAGTGTTCCTTAAAGTCTCCTTCTCTCTTTTCAACCTGGCCGCCGTATCCTCCAATTCCAGCAAGGCCTGCTGCTCTCTAGGCGCTCCCTCGAAAGTGCTGCCGACGAAAAACGAGAACGGCGTCGGAAACAGATTCCTCCGCAAATCTTGGACTTCCTTCTCGGGCTTTCCATTCAACCGATTCGATAATCGAATCACGTCCTTCATGTAAGTCTCCACCTCCGTCGCTAGAGCCTCCACATCCTCGTCTCCCGAGGGGCGGTCCTCCAGCCACGTCACCTCGGCGACAAGATAAGGTTTTGTGCGGACAAGATTAGTAACACGGAACCGCTCCTGGCCCTTGCAGATGAGGAAGAAACGGTCGTCCACGAGGCGCTCGTGCTTTACAATCTCACCTACACATCCAACGTCGGCGGTCCCGGAGACAGCGTCGGAGAAAATAACACCGAAACGGAGGTCAGTGTGGAGGAGAGTGTGCATCATAATGCGGTAACGGAACTCAAAGATCTGGAGAGGAAGGATGGCACCGGGGAATAAGACCAGAGGGAGAGGGAAGAGTGGCAACTCAACGACATCGTTAGGATTCGGATGGTTGGCGTGATGCTTTTCGGAGAAAGAAGAGGCAGAGCATCGAAGAAAATCAGAGCGCGGCCGTAGGAGGCGGTGGCAATGGAGAATTGATGATTGGGAGAGGAAATGGGAGTTAGGGTTTAAAGAAGGGAAGGTATACTTGGGGTGTAATGAAGGCTTGTTGGTAGAAATGAGGTGAAGAAGAGCCATTGTGGGCAGGTTAAGGGAGGGGGGAATTCGGTTTAGCTAGAGAGAGAGAAATGAAAATGCTCCCATTTTAGTTAACAGCTGCAATTTTGCCTCGCGGAGACCAGATTTATCTAATTTTTAGATGAAAAAAATTATTACGAAGTCTCAGTCTCAGTCTCAGACTCTGTCTAAGGATAATTGTTATGGAGAATATAGGGAGGTGTGGTTTGGAATTTCCCACGTGGGGGGTTGGGTTATCTGGAGCTCACATGGGCCATGGCACCCGTACTATTTGCGTGGTGCAAAACGTCAACGTTTTCTCCCATTCCACAATTTCCATTATCTCGTTTAGTGGTGACAAATGGTTATCCGTATCATTTTCAGTCCCATGGAAAATATCTAGGCCGAAAATATTGTTTTTTATTGGTCAAATATTCAAATTGGATGAGTTATTCCTCCTTCAATCCCCCAGTATTAACAGTTTAATGTAAATTTATAATATTAATGTTATGAATATGGTCAGTTTCAACAAAAAAAATTTTATGAATATGGTATGGTAATTTAATCTGCAAAAAAAAAAAAAATTGTTTGATAATTTATTTGCATCAATATAATATTTATTGCTTTGGCTTGCATTGAAGGAAGACTAGCTGCCAAATATGAGGAGTTCAATTGGGGCAATTATTATTGTTGCACCTCTAATGCTCACAAGAAAGAGCTAAGCAAGCAGCCGAGGTTGTGGCAGCATAGGTTATGATCATTAAAACTTCCATGACTTTCAACGGCATTGTAGTATGGATGTATCAGATTGTTTTATGTCTGACACAAACTTCGTTATTGTTGTTGGCTACTTGTTATACTCATTTATGAAATATTGAGGACAGTATTCTGAATCTTGCTTTCAATAGTATTGTTTTTTTAGAAGTATTTTTTGTTCCAATACTTTTTATTCCCGTTTTTGCCAAATTTACATTAAAATATTTGTATTTTATCCATCAACTCACTTATATCAAAGTATAAACATTTTAATACAAGTTAGATATATTGAGACAAAAAAGAGTTGAAGCATATAGCATTTTTTTTTAATTGCCCTGCTTTTAAAGTTGCAGCTGCTTGGGGTTGTGAAAGGACTCTTAAATGAGATGGTTTTTACGTGACTACTGTTGCTATCTATTTCATTGCTTAATCCTTCTCTTTTTGCTATCCAATCTTGTATAGAAAATAAAAAAAAAATAACGCGGTAGGCCAGTGCCTTGGACATTTCAACCAATTTCTTCTTGACGGCCATGTGAATTAGCCTACTGGCCTACTTCCACTCACGCCCTCCGACTCCACCTATTGGAAATCTGTCAATAATGGCCTTGTGAGAAAATCAAAATGATTATATGAAGTTAAACGTGTCTGAAAAGTAACTTTCACACACATTGCTCAAGTGCAAGACCTACTTGAGCTAATAGACGGATAATAGAAACTCAGAACCAAAATTTATTACAAATCTTAAACGTGCTTCCACAATTACAATATTTGTATAATTCCAACAAACCTTCAACTTGGTGTTCTTCTTTACTTAAATAATTCACATGGAGCAATGAACGTTTCCAGCTCACAAGAATTCCTCCTCCCATCTCTGGATAAAAACGCCAGAGTACGGGATTTCACAGGCAAACTTCGCAGAACCAATCGCTTTTCATGCGCACCAGCTATCTTAACAACTCACAACCCTATTCTGCTATATCACTAGCTATACATTGCTGATTAAGCACCATGCTTTAATTTTTCGCTTCTTTATTTCTTCTGTTGGGGTACTAGTTATAATAAATAATCTAAAAAATTTGGCAACTTCTCCTCTCAGTGTTGTTTTTTCATGCACTGGGTTAAGTGGTTGTACTACCTGCAGAACAAACAGCTTCAACTGATAGTTTCTTCAATACATTTGCACATGGGTCAGCACCAAAGTTATTGTTGGATATGGTAACCATACAGCTCTCGTGCCCGATGCATTTCTACAGAGCACAATAATTCATATAGATATATCAGGAAATCCGCTGCGTAATGATATGTCAAATTGCAATACCTTTCTTAAAATGAAGGACGAGAACATTAAGAAGTCAAGACTCTTACCTTCTCTATCACTGAATGTGTGTTTGGTGCATGACAAATTCCTTGCTGAAAACTTCCACAGGTTCCCATAGGAGTACCGAAACTTGCAAATTTTATAGCTGATATGGACTGCCCTGGTGCACACCGCAAGTGAACCTTGGCCTGGTGAAGTGCTGATGGTTCACCATAGCTCGCTTTACTATAATTCTCTATGGCTGGATGGTGTTCATAGGCATCAGCGCAAACAATTGAAATTGACCTCTTGACAAGAGAGATCTTTGACGCATCCCCACCAAGCTCTTCGAAAACAACTAACAAATTTTTCGTTGGTTTTAACCAGGACCTTGGAACATGATACCTGATAAACTCACACAATAATTTAACTAGCTCTTAGATTTTTAACTAGCAACCTCAAACTCAGTGCTAAATGCTAATTAAGGATCAATGTTAAAAAATTAATCCTTAAATAAAAATACCATCGTTGTGTTGGTTGGCCGCAGCCAATTTGGCATTTTGAAGGCCTGAATGTCCCTGAGTAAGTACAGCCATTGCAGTCACCCTTTGCATAAGCCATCCAGTATCTCCCTATGCTCTGTCCATTGATCCACACCTGACCTTTTCCCATGCTGCGCATATCCAGAGCCAATGGCTCATTTCCTCGAGGTGAATCAAAATAAGCCTGAAAGTTCCAACAAGACAGAAGCAGTCTCTTAAGTTTTAACTACACTTTTTGTGACTATTGTTTCTACTATCTCGTGTTTTCTTCTTACCTTGTGCCACTTCAAGGCCTGCCCTTGATTAGAAGCCAAGGCCCCCTGGATCCATTCAACAGATGATGCTCCATTTGGAGACACAAGATTCATTGCCTCTCCTTTTAGACCAACCTGTTCATATACAATACAGTGTGACAAAAAACTTCATGTAAGGCATATAAATTCAGAAACACAAGCAGAGTAGTGCCAACCTGGTAGGACCATTTGTACCATGTTAAGTCTTTCTTTCCCTGGTTAAGGCCATCTATCATAACCGGACCTTGTATGCCAGTTTTCCATGTCTCATAGTGTAACCCAACATTCTTGAACATCAAAGAAATTAGTCAATATTGTAACTATTTAGAGAACTGTTATCATATAGATAGATATGTCTGTAATTCATTTCGTCATGAAAGAGGCATTAGAATGGAACCAACCGGCAATCCAACAGCTATACTGAGTAATGCAATCCTATTTGATCCAGCACGTAGGTTGATTGGTCCCATAAAGGTGAATTCCCTGTTCTCTCTGGTTCCAAAGGTTGATCCTGTAAGTACAGTTATAAAGCAGATTGCTCGACTTAAGTTGTTTAATTCAAGTGAAATAAAATATCTAGTTTATAACACTTATCAACAAGCAAAGAGAAACGCAGTTTAGGTAATCATTGAGAAATATGACATAAAAGCAAACCTGAAAACTGCCCATTGATGAAAACAGCAAGACCATGGCCTGCTGACTGCACAGTAAGACTAGGCTTTTGTCCATTTCTAAGAAATGCTTCTGATGGGCTAATATCAACACTGGTAAGAAATTGAACCTGATAAGTTAACTGCTTATTGCTTCATGTAACAGGTATTACATAATAATCAACCACATCAGCGCAAAAGGGGGAAATATGTTAGCCTGAGATTGACTCTGTGGACAAAAAGGAGTACAGAGGTAGGCTATACCATCCACTATTTTTCTCCTTTACCTCCCCTCCCTCATTTTCCAAGTTTGCCAATTACTAACTCATTGCAATTCCTTCGAATACAAACCAAAGCAGCAGAAAGTAGAAAATAAATGGTCACATTTTTGAAAGACTACACAAGAACATCCACAGAGCCAACTTGGAAGAACACTAGGCTACATTGTCAAATGAACGTAACAATCCATTTCTTATTACAATTTGAATATATGAGTTGGAATATAGATATTGGGGAGTCAACATATACAATATATGGAGTTCACCTGGTCAAGTACCAGAGATAGTCACTGGCATCTCTAGTGACATTTATCTGCTCCAAAAGCCCAAGAGTTGTCATCCTTGAATTATCCGCTAGAGAAGAAATATCTTCATTGTAAGTCTCCCAAGAGAACAACTCAGAACCAGTAGGCAACATTTGCATATGTGAAGTTTGAGCTCCAACCTGGATAATAACAGGAACCAACCATAAAAGTCAAACAGAAAAGCTATAATATAAGTCAGTAACCTGACATTATGCAATCAACTCTAGATCCTCTTTTCCATTCTGTTAGTTCAAAATTAATACAGTGAATAGATTGCAGTAAGAACATCTAAAGCTTTCTTACCCTTGCAGTGTTAAATACAGCGTTCCTGCAATCAGGAAGGATACTAATGGACCAAGGGGGCAAATCATAGTGCATGTTATTGAACATCACCCTAGCAGCAGATTCTGGATGATAATTAGCAAGAAAAGCTGCACAGCTACTCTGCCCTGAAGAAAATACATGAGCCTGCAGGATGATCATTATTAAGGATTGGCATTAGCAGGGTTAACATATGAACTATAATACAGATTGTCAAATGTTAGAAATGAAAAGAGTTTCTTATCGGAAAAGGCTGACCTGTTGATAGTTTCCTAACGAAGTTATGCTAGGATCTGAGGAAACCAAAGCATGCTCACATAACTTAATAGCTTTGTGAAGCTCTTTCAGATGACCATATTTAGGTTCCCTAATCAAACCTAAACCAGAGAAACAGTTAGCTGTAGATTTAACTTTTAAAATTTATAACTGAAAATTGAAACAGAACATTTGGAAGTTTTATTTTTATCACGATCGAAATGGCCAGAATTTTTACCATATTCATCTATTGGGGCGTCATAGTCATAACTGGTTGTAATGAATGGACCTCCAGCAGATCGTCCAAAATTGGTTCCTCCATGGTACTATAAATACAAAATAGAAAAGCAATATGCTAAGAGGAAAACCTTTTCATTTAAACCATGAATTCAATTATGCAGAGAAACAAACCATATAGTAATTAAAATACGATCCACCCTTTTGTATAAAACGAGCAACTGCAAAAGCCAAATCTTCAACTGGTCGTTGATGAACAGTGCCTCCGAATTCTGTAAACCTATAATAAGGCAAGAACATTCAAACCATAGGGATATCATCACATCAATATGCATTCATATAGTTAAGTTAATAACATTGGATTCATATTATTTACCAGCCACTCCAAGCCTCAGTCCACATTGTGGGTTTGTAAGGTTTGTTGGGAGAGAAATAATCACAGTAAAAACCATTACATGCATTTATCTGTTGCCAAGTTTGATAGAGAACAATTTCAGATATACAATTTGCGAAGTTATCTCAATGCCAAAGACAGCAAAATAATAAAACCAGGTTAATTAGCAATTATAGGACAAATGAGGTAGAATTTGTTAGTGGAAAAATTGTCTAACCACAGGATCTGGTGCATCATCTTCCTTGCACATTACCCATGGAACTCCTGTATCCAACCCAACAGCCATCTTTGCAGCCCAGTTTATATATGAACGACCGGCAGCCCCAAGAGCCTTGCTCTCTGGACCATACTCATTTTCAATCTGCACAAATTAAAATTGGGAAAAAAATAAATAAATAAACAGCAGAATACTTCAAAATAGAATCATCAATTTGACAGGCGCTATCTCGTTTGGATGGAATGACTGCTCAATATTAGAATTAGAAGAATGTAATTATAGCACAACACACATCTATCACTAGCGTAATTTAACCAACTCAAATTTGAGGATCACATACCTGAGATAGGATAATAGGGCCACCTTGTGATGCAAACAGGTTTTCGGTTTTCATCATCTGCACAATTTTTTGGGTGAACCCTTGCATTGCCGCCTGCCGGATAAAAAAAAGAAACCAAAAAAAAAAAAAAATCACAAATAATAACAATTAAATACACGTTAATTTTTATGATCTTCTCCTTGCTTTAATTAAAATTTTTTCATTTCAGTAAAAGAAATTTAAAAGGAAAAGTAGAATAAAATCGACCTTGAAAGGTCCATTATCTGTTCTGAAGCTGATACCAGGAACATACTTCAGCCAAACAGGAAGTCCCCTACACAGTTGAACAGACCAAATTATTTCATTTTAATGAAGTTAAAAGCAAAAACTAACCACATGCCCGCACAAGATAAAGAAAAAACTACATCGCGTATCAAGCATTTACCCTGAAATTTCGGAGAAAAGAAGGTATGCACATATCAAAAATTGGGGAGAAAAAGGAAAAATATGTACCCAAAATTCCATTCTGCGCAGACATAAGGTCCAATGCGGAGATGAGCATATAGCCCCACTTTCTGGATTGTCTTAATGAACCGTACCAGGTCGTATCTTCCCTCAAAATTATACTTTACAAATAAAAGAGAAAAAAAAAACTCAGAAACAAATGGTTTATAAAAATTTCAAGCAGCAAAAAGAAGTAGCGAAGTGAAAGCAAAGCCAAAGTGGAGATTAAGAGAGTACATTGCCAGGAGAAGGCTCATGAACATCCCAGAAAACGTAAGTGTCGATAACATCTAGCCCTCCATCTTTTGCCTTCTGCATAAGATCTTCCCACATCTAAACCAAACAACCCATTTCAACAGAACAAGTGTCATAATAAACCACAAATGACGACAAACCAAACTATTATTTAGCATGAAAAAACAAAAATTAAATAGAAAAATTACCTCAGGTGTGCTTCTGGGATAGTGAATGGAACCGGAGATGAGGATTCTCCTTTGACCGTTGATGATAATGGCCTTCTTATCGTACGTTACACTGCACTGGATCAGCTCATAACCCATCATAAAAACCATCCAGAAGATGATGGTTAAAAGCCTGGAAACTGAGTTACTTTCCATCACTGACAACAGAGAGTAATTAGATGGAGGGAAATTTTGAAAAAAAATGAAATGTGTGGAGAATTAGTGACAGAGGGAAGTTAGTGAAGTTCTCTCCTCTGATCTACTACTCTGCTACGCTATCCGCCATTATGCTTCCACTCATTCACGGTACTGGCCAGTGACCAAACCACACAACACTCCTCCTTTGCTGGCTGCTTTTATGAAATATAATGATGGCTGTTAGGCTTTCCTTTTTACACACTGATTTTTATTTTTCGGAAAATTTAGAAAAATAATTTAAATTGAATTTTAGAAAATTTCCGCTTTATTATATTATAAAAAAATTTACATTCTATTTTAATTTATTGTTTTAATTTTTTTTATTAATGAAACTATTTACAGAAAATAAAAAAAAAAGAATAGAAGATAAAAAACAAAAAAAATATTATAAAATTGCTCTTTATTATCAGTCTTAAAATTGAGAATAAAGAATACAAATTTTTAAAAGGGAAATAAATTAAAAAAAAAAAAGATGAATATACTATTTAGATACTCTAAAAAAGGAAGGAAGAAAAATTAATCCAAATTGGAATTTAATTTTATCTATTAAATATTAATATCAAGTAGAGAAAAAGAATTTAATTTTATCCATTAAATTAATCCAAGTCTGAATTTAATTTTATCCATTAAAAAATAATAATAATAATAATAATAAATATTACAAAATAGCTCTTTATTATTGATTTTAAATTTGAAAATAAAGAATGCAAATTTCTAGAAGAAAAATAAGTTACAAAAAAAATAGAAAGATCATTTAAATAATATAAAAGAAGGAAGGAAGAAAAATTAATCCAAATCAGAATTTAATTTTATCCATTAAATATTAATATCTAAGTAGAGAAAAAACCAGAAATTGTAAATTTCCTTTGATTTTTGATTTATTGACATTATTTTAACTATATAATAATTTAAATGTGGTTGATTAAAGAAATTCAAGTATTATTTCACTAAAGTATGATTGAATGTGCGTAAATAATAACAGTAGAATACCGGCATAGAATTAATTCTATCTTGGGAGATTGCATCATTGCATATAATTAATGGAAATTATGTAATGCATTCTCACTTCTCCCTTTAAAAGCAAGGAACTGATGTTCATCAAACCACGTATTAATTAAAAACAATTAATTAAGGCAATTATGGCACAGCAGAAAACCGTTGCATACAGCTAAAATTTACGACTTTTACCAATGGTTTGAAAGCATCAAGTGTACGGTATACCGGGTGCACCACAGAAGCCCTCTACTGTTAATTATGAATGTAGATGTTCACAATGTGGGGCAGTGCACTATTAAACTTCATAATCAAAGCGTGGCCTACCAATTCACACTTCATGCGATGCAGTACGCAATTAATGGGCAGAAGCTGACAATTATCTGCCAAGGCCAAAACAGAGCTGGCCAACAATTCTCATCACATTCACTGGTCTGCGATCACTGCCCACTTCATATTCCACATCGCCTATCCATTTTGTACCTTTTGTCCTTTTCTTCATGCCCCATTCATACATACATAACCATGTTCCTGCGCAGTTTCTTTTTGTAATTCCATGTTTTTTTCCTGTTGCTATTCATGTGATCCAGTTATTGCTCTTGTTATTTATTTGTTTATATGTCGGTGCGTATTATTGTTATTATTATTCCAGAAATACTATTTATTTCAATTTGTGAGCTTAAAATATTTATACTTCATCTATCTATTTATTTTATTTTATTTGCGTTAAAAATATAAGTATTGCAAGTTAGGACTATTAGTATTTCTTTTAGGTCTCGTTTGGATTGAGAGATTTTAAAATATATAAATTATATAGAATTCATGAATTGGGAAATTCATAAATTTTAATAATTTCATTATTTTGTTTGATTATAAAATTCATGAATTGATAAAATAATTATCTTTACACTTATATTTAGTTCAATAACCATAATTCATAAATTTAATAATTAATTTAAAATTTTGCTCTTTATTAATATTAATTATTTATTATTAATTAAATTTATACAATCAATTTTACTCTCCACTTAAAAATTAAAAAAAAAATTGGTAAAAGTTATTATATAGTATAATATTTAATTACATTGTTAAAAAATATTTTTAATAATAATAATAAAATAATTAGTTGAAATTAAAAAAATAATTTTTATTTTTTTAAAATTAAGAATAGTTTTAAAATATTATTAATTTATTATGGACCTCAATCATAAATTTTGAATATTTCTACCTAAAACTATAAAATCAAATTATTCAAAAATAAAGAATTTAAAACCAATAAATTTTGACTTTTTTTAAAATCAAACAATAAATTTAAAATAAATGATGAATTTTGAATATTTTTAGAAGAAGACTTATGTGATGCACCCGGTATAAATTACACTTGATATTTTAAGACCATTGGATCATCAACTTTTAATCTCAACCATTCATTATCAATAGATGATATTAAAAGTTTATAATCCAATTGTTTTAAGGCACCGGGTGTACCATAAATTACTCTTTTTAAAATTCCCAATCCAATCGCTGCCTTATTATTTTTATATGAGTAATTTTATGGTGTACCAGGTGTAATTTATACCAGGTATCTTAAAACTATTGGATTATAAGCTTTTAATCACATCCGTTGATAATATAATTCAATAGTTTTAAGACACCCGATGTAAATTATACCAGGTACACCATAGAATTACTCATATAAAAATAAATGGTTGACATTAAAAATTGATAATCCAATAATCTTAAAACACCCAGCGTAGCACTACAAAAACTCTCTTTTTTATATTTGTATGCGTGGCCAGCTATGGAAGACCACGTGACGCACTGCCACGGGCGGATAAATTTTAATGTGGAGTGTATCTTTGTGGTGTATTTTCCACAAATATTCAAAAACAGGCAAGGAAGGTTTGGCTGAACTCAAGAGCCCAACACTAAGACAATGGGTGTTTTTTTCTTTTTGGCTCGGATTTATCAACTATTTGACACCATCACACATTTCCATTACATGTCTTCATGTGGTTAGAGCAATCTTCGGATCTTGCTTTGTGTATATTATTTTACAATATAATATTCTATCTGTCTATGGGTTTGATTGGCTCTTTTTGAAAAAACTGAATGTCAGTAAATGTTAGTATATATATATATATATATTGAAAAATCACAACGAGCTTGATTTAGTTTAAGCAAGTATTTTTAGGTATGGCAAAACTGATAGAGCCGGTGGCAAATAAAGCTCATCTACTCACTTTTTCACTATTTTTCTAAGTTGTAAAACGTCCTCTAGATGAGTTCAGCAATTTCCACTCTGATGTGATTGACAGATCCCTCTTCAACCAATTTTGGTTTTGTTTTTATAACAATTTTTTTATTATATTATAAAAAATTTATTATTTATTTTAAATGATTTTAAAAATTATGTACATTATAATAATATTTTTTATTAATAAAATTATATAGAAAGAAAATGGATAAAAAATAAGAAACGGAAAAAATAAAATAAAATATTACTTAGAAAGTCTTAGAATATCTCTAACAGCCTCCTGATTTATTTCTTTACTTAAATTTATAGAGTTTTATATCTTGCAACAATCTTTTTATCTATCTTATTTTCTAAAACTTACTTTATTTCTTTTCAAATTTAAAAGCCACTAGGAGGTATTAAGTAATATTTTATTATTTTTTTATTTGTCTTCTTTTTTGTATCTTACTCTTTTTTTATTTTTTTAGATAGTTTTATTAATAAAAAATAAAAATAGGAAATGAGATAGAGAGAATTGTTGGAGTTCAAGCCATTTGTAAAACAAATTAAAATAAAAAATAAATTTTTTATAATATAATAAAAAATGAAATAGAAAATATTGGTTTTAGTAACTCTTATATAAGAAATAATATAAGTTTTAAAAAATGGAATAAATAAAAATAAATAAAAAAGCTGTAAGAATGAACAAAATTTTATAAATTTAAATATAAAATGAAATAGAGAGACGGCAGCAAATGTTAGAACTTAGAGTTGCAATCATTACCTTTTTTATTTTTTCCTAGTTTCCACCTAGTAATCTAATCTATATTCAACATGTGGATTGAGTTTGCCTACAAAACTACAAATAGAAAAATTTTCATTTAATTGAGTTAATTAATAATAAAAAATAAATATGAATTTAATTGTGAATTTTTTTAATATATTTAATTCTATAAATAAAAATAAAAATTTATTTATTCTAACCAAACATCAAAGCAATAAATTTAAATCATTTAGTAGCTGAGGTGGTGGATCGGATGCACTAGAATTTGACAGCAATGCAAGATGCAAGTTTTAATCCGAAGGAAGAGAAGAAAGGGGGTCAAGACTTGAAAAGAGGTCAATTTAAATATTTCGCTGTTCAATCGTTAAGCACGGGAACACCGTTCATGCTGCCGTTTGTTTCGCAGTTGTCTTATTAGTTTTTAAACATGAAAAAAATTGTCCCATGCGAGTTTGAGTTGAGCGCCGCTAGATCTCCGTTCCGTTTACGTCGGTGCAGGTTGGTTCAGCTGTTCTAGATAAGATATAATTGAAAAAATATATATTAATAATACTAATACAATTCTCAGAACACGGTCCATCTATGAACAATCATTATTTTGATTAGGATTTAATAAATTATATTATATTATATATTAAAATTATTTCTTCATCCAATAAAATAAAATGTATATGCATATATATTTTTAGTTTCATAAATTATAAATTATTATTTTTATCTAGTCATAAATATTATAATAAAGAAACTAATGTTTATTTTTATCTTATTTCATTCGTCATGTAACTTTCTTTTATGATTATTATTTTGACTCTGTGTTAGTATTTAATATTTTTGCATATAGATAATAATTATTTATTATTTTTATTATTATAGATCGGAGTATAGACTATTTTATAACATACGACCAGGTGTGATTATGATATAAAAGTATAAATCATTTATTCTATTAGAGATGGATTTGAACATCTGTGATTCAATTCGAAAATATGATAAAAATTTGAGGTTATAAATTAATTGAATTGCCCTTTAAGAAATCTTAGTTTGGCTCCAAATGTTTAGAAGACCAAAACAAAAAGATTCAAACAGTAGTCCCCAAGAAATTAAATGACATAGGCAATAACAAGGAAGGGGCTAATTTCAAATTAACAGCGCTGTGTTTGATTCAGTTGGTTGGGCAAAAGAGGCCTCGAACAGCTTGTTTTCGAAAGAACCTCACTGGGCTTGAGTTGCACATGCGCAGCCCATATTCAACCAAAGAGTGTTTTAATCCAGTTGAAGTGTTCGTTGCATTCAGATATCATGGAATTGATAGCAAATTAGGTTTTTACCTAAATATGTAGAACTTAAGAAAAATTTACTTAAATATATTGCACGGAAAAATATTTATATACATATGTCATTTTTATCCACGTAAGACGGATGATTATTTGACTGGTACGAAATCGCTTGTTATACTAGTGATTTACGTGACATATAATCTGACTAGCGATTATATTGTATATACCGTAAACTAACAATTTTACTGTATGTACAGTTAGCTCTACTACCAGATTATAGGGGAACTCTGATTGACCTATAATCACTGGTCTAATTAGCAATTTTACTGTAAATACTGTATAATCGTTAGTCAGACTAATAGATTTTGTGTGTCACATAAATTATTAGTATAACTAGTGATTTTGTATCAGTTAAATACTCATTCATTCTACGTGTACAAAAACGACATATGTATGAAAATATTTTTGGAACGTATATAAATAAATTTTTGTTATTGTTGACATATTTAGATAAAAACCTAGCAAATCACCATAAGGCAGGGCCACGGCTGCAAATTGTGCGATGATTGGAATAAATTTATGATCATATCAGATAAAATTCCTATCATAGAATTGAGCATTGATCCAACAGATCATAAATATGGCGGTGGTGCCTCTGGGTCCATGAATGGCGTTGTCTGTGAAAAAACATAAAGATTCTCAGTGAATTGGATTCCATCTTTTCTGCTCAATATTGGAATCATACCAATATCCTTCTTACATGATTAACTTGAAAAATTTCTCTCTATATATAGAATCTTGGCACGCAATAGCTAGCTAAATATCCACGCCATTTTCCATCTCTTCGCCTGCACTACGGCTTCTCTTCGTTCTTGGAAACTTAATGGTACTTAACTGTAACAACTCCTTGGTTGAATTTTTCCTTTTGTTTTTTGGATTATATTTGCTTAAATGTATACACTGTTAATTAATTGCTGAGACAGAGTAGTGAAGGATTCGAGAGCAGATATATATGTGTGGGACCGTGGGGAGGCCAGAACGGAGTACGGTGGGACGATGGAATTTACGATACTGTGAAGCAAGTAGTAATATGCCACGGAGCTGCCGTTGATTCCATCCAGTTTGAGTATGATAAGAAGGGCACCTCCGTCTGGTCCGACAAGCACGGCGGAACTGGCGGCTTCAGGACTAGTAAGGTCAGTACTCTCTAAACCATTATCACATGGGAATATTAAAGATCAATTAATTCATCATCTTCCTATTTGTTTTTTCAGGTGAAGCTTGATTACCCAGATGAATATGTGGTATCTGTGAGTGGCCATTATGGCAGCGTGGTGGATTATGGTCCAATACTTGTTCGTTCACTCATGTTCGACAGCAACAAAAGAAAGTATGGACCTTTTGGTATTCAGCAAGGAACCCATTTCTCATTTCCATTGTCTGGTGGCAAAGTAGTCGGTTTCCATGGCAGAAGCAGTTGGAATCTCGATTCCATTGGGGTTTACTTAAAGCCACTCCTGCAACGAAATCCCTCTTATGCACAAAGCAACGCAACAATAAAAGATCCTACCGACTCTGTTGGACTGGAAATTAACAATTTGCCGGTTGGTAACCAATTAATTTGGTAAATTTAATGTCTAGGTAAAAGCAAATTATTATACGGATGAATATGTTTTCTTTGATCAGGTGGTGAAGGCTAATCCTAACCCAGTCATCGTGATCAAACCAGTGAACCCAAGACAAGCGGTGTCAAATGGACCTTGGGGTGGTAATGGTGGAATGATATTTGATGATGGAGTTTATACAGGTGTACGTGAAGTTCATTTAACACGCTCTGGAGGTATTGTTTCCATTCGAGTTTGTTATGATCTCAATGGCCAAGCTATTTGGGGCAACAAACATGGTGGAAGCGGTGCTATTAGATTAGACAAGGTGATCAATCATCGCCTATCAAGTTTTTTCTTTCTATTCCTTAACACCCTTGTGGATTTTTTTGCCTAATAATCAAAATATGAGGTTACCTCGTGTCCTGCATGTGTACTCGTTGAACAGATAGCTTTTGATTACCCATCTGAAGTGTTGACTCAAGTGACTGGATATTACGGATCTACCATTTTAAGAGGACCTGCAGTGGTGAAATCCTTGACATTTCACACCAACAAGAGGAAGTATGGACCCTTTGGTGATGAACAAGGGATTTCTTTTTCATCAAACACTGGGATTATTGTTGGATTCCATGGAAGAAAGGGATGGTTCATAGACAGCATTGGAGTCCATGTTGTAGAAATGCCACTCTCTAGAGCATCATCTGAAATTAAAATAAATGAGGTATATAATTTCCCACTTCAAAACTTAACTCCTCATTATGTAATTATATATGCTAAACTATCACTGAATTATATATTAGGCTATCCCTGGATTTATGGTGAAAGAACCTTCAGCTTCATGGAGTTCAAGACCATGGGGTGGAGATGGAGGTAAGCCATGGGATGATGGAATATTCTTAGGGATTAAGAGGATTTTCTTGGCAAAAGGAGAAGCTGTGTATTGTATCCAAATTGAATATGTCAGAAATGGGCAATCTGTTTGGTCAGTTAGGCACGGAGGTGGCAGTGAAGGAAGTTCTCACATGGTAATACTAATTGATTAATATGTTAATTATAATTAAATAATATTGTTTTCGTAATTAACTATATGCTTTAATTATGGGTTTTATGTTTAAAACCAGATAAAATTCGATTACCCTTATGAAATCTTGACTAGTGTGAGTGGTTATCATGGGTCATTCACTGGAGATGAACGCAACAGTGTTATAAAATCCTTAACCTTCCATACCAATAAGGGAAAATATGGTCCATTTGGAGACGAAGATGGGACTTTTTTTGATTCTGCAAAGACAGAAGCAAAGATTGTTGGATTCTATGGCAGAAGCGGCTGTTACTTGAATGCAATTGGAGTTCATATGCAACAATCCTCTGCTACTGATCGAGATTCAGCACAACAACCCCCTGGAGATCGACCCGGTATTGTCAAAAATATTATGAATAACTTATTCTAACTCATCTAATTTATGCTCTAAAGTTATGAATGAATAATACTTAGACTATACGATCAGTTATTCATTAATTACATGACAGTTTATCATTCATATTTTCAATCAGTTTACAATGAAATAATAAATTATGGTGATGTAACATTTATAATGATTTTCTTTGCATGTTGCCGCTATGTATGCTAATGTAAAGAACAAATTTATATGATAATGAGTAATATTAGACGACAAGTCCTTTAGTATTTAAATTTGTTATTTTTGGTATAAATATATTGTTATAAAATTTAGTGCCTAAATTAAAATTTTAATTAAGAAAAGGTAAAATATTGATCCCTGACATAACATACGATACGGTAACAAATTATTTTATTTTACTTAAATTTTAAGTTATATACTATATTATAACATTTTAAAAATTTTTAACAATTAAAAATTTTAATATTAATATATAATAAAGTAACAATGGTACTATTTGTACATTTGAGCCGGTTATTTTCTTCCGTTATATTTGAATCCTGACATAGTTGGACACGTGGCAAAATTTTATGCGGGTCTCATGGCACTACTATAACGGACAAAGTAATGTTCACTGTTCAGAGAGTCTTCTTTGATCTTCCTTCTTATAGCATAAACACTGAAAAACAGTATTAATAATGGAGAATTTGATTATTCTCACCGTCACAAAGCTCCCAATAGCAACTGTAAACAGACAAGGCACTCTTTCAGAATCCTCGCCCAAAGCCATCGAATCTTCTATCTCCCTCACCAACAAGCCCCACCAGAAAATTACTGACTCACACTTGAATTACCTCTGCAAAATCGGTCGCTTAAATGAGGCCGTAACAGCTCTAGAACTTATTGCTCAACATGGGTCTAGGGTAAGTCCGAAAACCTTCCTCAATTTAATTCAGTCCTGCATTGAATCCAATTCTGTTAGTCTGGGCCGTAAAGTCCATGCCCATATTGATTTGGTCGAAGAGATAACCGCGGTTCTTGAGACCAAGTTAGACAGCATGCATGCTAAATGTGGGTGCTTAAGTGATGCGCGTAACCTGTTTGACAAAATGCGGGAGAAAAACTTGTACACATGGTCGGCCATCATCGGAGCATTTTCGAGAGAGCGCAAGTGGAAGGAAGTTGTGGATTTTTTTTTTTTTTTTTGGTATGATGACGGAAGATAATTGTTTACCCGATTGGTTTTTGTTGCCTAAGATATTGCAGGCGTGTGGGAATTGTCGGGATCTCCAGACAGGACAAATTATAAATGGTTTGGCTATCAAATGTGGAGTTGATACGTACCCATTTGTTAATAATTCGATTTTGGCTGTGTATGCAAAGTGTGGGAAGCTGAGTTTGGCCAGGTGGTGTTTTGAGAGCTTAGATAAAAGAGAGAGAGTCGCTTGGAATTCTTTGATGTCTCTGGGTATTGTCAAAATGGTGAAATTGAGGAAGCTCAAAGATTATTTGATTCAATGTGTGAAGAAGGAATTGAACCATGTTTAGTGACTTGGAATATATTGATAGCTGGGTATAACCAGATAAGGTCTTGTGACATCGCAATGGAATTGATGAAGAAGATGGAGAGTTTCGGGATAAATCCCGATGTTGTCAACTGGACGTCTATGATTTCAGGGCTTGCTCAAAACAATAGGACAGTTGAGGCATTGCGTCTGTTTGCGAGATGATTTTGGCTGGGGTTGATCCAGATGGAGTTACCGTTGCCAGTGTCATTTCAGCATGTGCGTCTTCAAAATTATTACATGAAGGGTTAGAAATTCATGCGCTGGCTGTTAAGTTGGGTTTTGTTGATGCTATTCTAGTTGGGAATTCTCTCATTGACATGTACTTCAAGTGTGGGGAACTGGAATCTGCTTGGAAGGTCTTTGATTTGATGCCAGAGAAAGATGTTTGTAGTTGGAACTCAATGATTGGAGGATATAGCCAAGTTGGATATTGTGGTAAAGCCTAGGTGCTCTTCATGAAAATGCAAAAATCTGAAACACAACCTAATTCCATCACGTGGAATAATATGATATCAGGATATATACTAAATGGAGATGAGGATCGAGCCACGAATCTGTTTCAGAGGATGGAAAAGGATGGCAAAATCAAGAGGGATACTGCATCATGGAACTCTCTTATTTCTGGTTATTTGCAAATTGGACAAAAAGACAAGGCATTGAGCATATTTCGACAAATGCAGTCTAATAGTTTTAGTCCCAATTCTGTTACCATTTTGAGTGTCTTACCTGCTTGTGCGAGTTTAGTTGCTGTAAATAAGGTAAAAGAGATCCATGGTTGTGTACTCCGTGGAAATCTAGAATCTGTTCTCCCTATTACAAATTCGCTGATTGACAGTTATGCAAAATCAGGGAAACTAGGATATTCAAGAATCATATTTGATAGAACGTTACCCAAAGATTTTATCACCTGGAACTCACTGATTGTTGGTTATGTTCTACTTGGTTGTTCAGATGTTGCGCTAGAACTTGTTGATCAGATGAGAAAGCAGGGACTTAAGCCAAACAGAAGTACTTTTGTGAGCATTATCCTTGCATATGGTCATGCAGGATTGGTGGATGAGGGGAAGAAAACCTTCTCTAGCGTGATGGAAGATTATCAAATTACACCGTCTTTAGAACATTATTCGTCCATGGTAAATCTGTATGGTCGTTCTGGCAAACTCAAGGAGGCAATTGAATTTATTGAGGATATGGCAATCAGTCCTGACTCCTCTGTCTGGTCTGCCTTACTTTATGCCTACTTCATTCATGGCAATTTTGGCTTGGCAATCCATGCAGGGGAAAATTTACTTGACTTGGAACCAGGGAATTCCTTGATATGCCAGTTAGTTTATCGGGCATACACTTTTTATGGAAAAGTTGAAGATGCATTAGAAGTGAAAGGACTCGAGAAAGATTACGAAGTGCTAAAACTCATTGGACACAGCTGCATTGAAGTAAAAAAGATTATGCATTCTTTCGTTTCTGGTGATAGCTCAAAATCATAATCAGAACTCCTATTTTCTTGGGTTAAAAGTATATCAAAAGAAGTGAAGGCATGTTATATACAAGTTGGGTTTTGCATTGAGGAAGAAGAAAAGGAAGAAATTATTGGAATACATAGTGAAAATCTGGCGTTGGTATTTGCCTTTGTTTGTGCGCCTTCTACACCTCGAACTATAAGAATTGTGAAAAACCTGAGAATTTGCGAGGAGGACTGCCATAAGATGGCTAAAATCTCTGAGATATGAATGCGAAATATTTCTCAGTGACTCCCACCATTTTACCTGTTGCAGTTATTGGTGGAGTGAAAGCTGATGACCAAACATATATGAAATGGATGAAAGGTCAAGTCACTCACTTTTTACACCAAGGGCAAGCATGGACCATTTGGAGAAGAACAAGGCCCCTCTTTCTCAACCAAACCATACGAAGGTAAGATTGTTGGGTTCCATGGGAAAGAGTGTGTTTTCCTAGATGCCATTGGTGTACAAGCGATGGAAGGAAAAGTGAAGCCTGCTAAGTGTGAGGGGTTCAGTGGAATGCCCTCATATCCCACATCGGTAGATTGGGGGAAGTTCCTGGGCTATATAAGGGGGAGGTTCCCTTATCCTGTTAGACGCGTTTTAAACCCGTGAGGGGGTCCAATAGGACTCCCAAAGCGGACAATATCTAACAGATTGACACGTGGCCTGTGTGGCCCCGTGACAGTTGGTATCAGAGCCTACCCGGATCTCCGGTGTGTCAGTTGTCCAGTGGGACACTGGACCCTCGTGGTGGGGGAGGATGTGAGGGGTTCAGTGGAATGCCCTCATATCCCACATCGGTAGATTGGGGGAAGTTCCTGGGCTATATAAGGGGGAGGTTCCCTTATCCTGTTAGACGTGTTTTAAACCCGTGAGGGGGTCCAGGAGGACTCCCAAAACGGACAATATCTAACAGATTGACACGTGGCCTGTGTGGCCCCGTGACACTAAGCACTATCTTTCTGATGCACTTGTCCAAACAGAAACAGACGTTGCTGAGATTGACAACTATCCTTGGTCCAACAAGCTAGAAGTAGCCAGACGAGGACCAACTGAAGAGGTGATACATAACATCTCACATACTTAAGACAAAATACACAATGGATTGATCTAATATGTTGTTTTCTCAGGTTGCTCGTGCTGTGGTAAAAGAACCAGCTCCATTTGGTCTGGGTCCGTGGGGTGGAGATGGAGGAAGACCGTGATGATGGATTATTTTCTGTGGTATAAAGCAAATATTCACAAGTAGAGCTGAAGCTATATGTTCAATACAGATTGAGTATGATCAAAATGGACAATCTTCTTGGTCAAGACATGGCGGCAATGGAGGAACTTCCACAAATAGGGTACGGCAATTTCATGACTATAATTATGATAAAAATTAAGTTTGATTGTGATCATTTTATTAGTTACTCATAATAAATTCTGCAGGTAAAATTGGAGTACCCACATGAAGTGCTGACACGCATATCCGGATACTATGGCTCTGTCAGTAGAGATGAAAGGTCAACAGCTCTTAAATCACTCACATTTTATACCAGTGGAGGACATTATAGTCCATTTGGTGATGAAATTGGTATATTGTTCACTTCAACCACAACACAGGGAAAGGTGGTTGGTTTCCATGGAAAGTCTGGAGCTTACTTGGTTGCGATTGGTGTCCATATGTAGCAGCACTGGCTAGGAACTAACAAAACCTCAAAATCATCTCTGTTTAAGATTCAGTTGATTTGACAATTCTCAAGTGAAACCTATATCCAATTTTATGCATCATAAAGTTTTCTTTTCCATATATATTTGGATTAGAAAAGATTAGTGGTTCTAGAAATTAATAGTTTATATATATATATAAATAAAGAAAAAACACACAAACACCAGAAGATAAAATGGGTTGTCTACGTTATCTGTGATCACTAAACGTTAAATTTAATTAGACTGAGTCACTGAGACATGAAAGAAATACGAGTGTCATTGTCTAGCTATTGTTATGCAAAAAAAAAAAAAAAAATTTCATTAGTTGTCTAAATATGGCCTTACAATCTTTCAAATTGATAATTATTGTGTAATTTTGAAATATTTTTATATATACAGCTGGAAATTGACAACTAATATATAGTCGCAAATTGTATAAGAAGCACAAATAATTAATTATAAAATATTCTACATCTAACATATAATAAGTGGACATTGATGTTTGGGAGTTGGAAATTAAAGGATTTAAGGAGGAAATTGACAACCAAAAATTAATTATTTATAACTTAATGAGATCAACCTTAATTAATTAGTGAATAATTAATGGAAATTTTTAAGAAATATGTAAAAACTCCTAAAATATTATAATATTATGAATTTTTTTTTCAAATTTATTCAAAGCACCTAAAAAATATTACAAGAGTATTCAAACTCAAAAAATTATCTTAAAGTATACCAAAAAATGCACATATAATATATCTCTAGTCTATATTGGGTACACATGATTCGGTATTCTTAAAAAATACCTTGGGTATATCTTAATTCGGTATACTTTAGAAAATTTTTAGAAATTTCTTGGATATACCTTGAAAATTCTTTAAAAATATCTCGGTATACCTAAGAAATACCTTAGTTATTTGCCCATATTTTCAAGATACAATTACAGATTACGTAATTGCTCAAAATAGGTATATGGCCATTTCCTAATTGCAACGGCATTTATAAACACAACCCTAAATCCAGAAAATAAACTTATGGAGATGAGTGGGATAATGGTGCAAATGGTACTAAATCTTTTTATTTTATTATAATTTGGTACCAAATATTTTAATTGTTATAAATTGGTATCAAATCTTTCAAAAATATTATAATTTGGTACCAAGTCAACATATGAGATTACCGTGTTAGCACATGGGCTTGCCATGTCAGCATATGGGCTTATCGTATGGGAATGCCACGTCAGTAGATCAATATGCCACCTCAACTTTTTTTACTAGAATTTTAATTTTGGTACTATATTGTAATATTGTTGAAAAATTCGGTACCAATTTGTACAAAGTGAAAATGTTTTGTACTAATTTTCCTCAAATTAAGCTTAATCTTCCTCAAATTCACATCATCGCAAAGGCTGCCGAAATTTTCCTCCACAATCACGATGGGGCATTTCGTCTTCAGCTCATTCAGTTTAATAAATCTGGTCTCATAAGAAGCTGGAAGTCACACCAGAGCATAGGAATCAAGCTTCTCGTATTCCGTAGAATTTGAGGGTACAAGGATGAGGTACTTAGCAGGGATGATCTGGTCAGTGTAAATCTAAGAAAAAAAAGGATTCAAATGAACAAAGGAAAAAAAAAAAAGTGGATAAATATGAAAAACAATTAAAATATAGAGAAACCATGAAATTTCCTCTTATCTAAATGTGATTGCACCATAATTCTATTCCTTACGGTCCATTTGATTCATGAATTGCTTAAGATATAAAATTAATGTTAAAGCTGGATTTTGTTAAGCTATAAAATTAGTTAAGTTAATCTTTGTTTAGTAAAAATATTTTAATCATCGTAGTAACTAATTTAAATTTGTAATACCATATTTGACATGATGATTTAAATTATTTAATAAATTGATGAAATAAATAAATTACTTAAATATTTCTTATACTAGCGATGTAGATAGTTGAAAAATAAAATTTAAAGCTGAGACTATTTTGAAAATAAGATAATTTTCTTATCCTACTCTCGGACACGCATGGTAGGAAATTAATTTTATTAGAATAAAATCTCCCAAACCCAACAAAAAAATGAATCTAATGGGAGTGAAATCTCAATAAAAATGGAATTAAAGAGGGTGAAACGGATCCTCAATCAAAAATTGAAAGGGAAATTGAACACGCGACGCAACCATTGCTTTTATAATCACTAACATTTGGTCAAGTTTCCAGTTATATTTATATATATATATGGTAATCACAAAATGCTTATGTTTGGACTTTGAAATCCATAGCTATAATGTGTTGCTTCTGTAAAATGAGATTGACACCGAAAATTTATTTATTGAAGCGCAAATTTAGTATTTTCAATATTTTGAGAATGTCGGTTACTAGAATCCGAAACATAATCCACGAAACGAATACCTCTTGATTCTCTTGGATGCAATGAGAGAGACAAAAATCAGAAAGGGAGAGGAGGAGAAGAAGAAGAAGAAGAAGGTTCTGTTCTTCTATTTCTATATTTCTGTAGTGTATAAAGTTATTTTCTGAATAACTTCCCTTTTATATTATTTCACATGGGTGGATTAGACCCACCAAAATCCAACATCTCTCCCTCGCCTATCGTGGGCTTGACTTATCTCAAAACATCCCAACAACTCAAACTTGGATAGAGAATTATTCATACAGGCGAACAGACCGTGCAACCTGAAGTACACACATGGTGAGAGCTCCAATACAAACATAACCATAGGCCATATAGGAGACATCAACCCAATGATATAATAACTCTTGACAATATATTTGTTTATTTCAAGTATTTTTCTCAATACACATGATCGAGTATCATTTAATCTCTTAAGAATTCATACTCAGATCATTCTTTCAATTACTTTGTACTTTAAGTTATTTCAACTTTATCAAGCGAAATAACATCGATCGGTGAATACAAGCAACGAGTGTATAAGCAAAAATACTCTTTATTTTGCTCTCATACGAATCATATCTAAATTAACTCGCATTTTTAGGAGTGTTCCATTAAGTCGAATCATATCATAACTATAGGATACATCCTAAAATAGCCAATATTAATTTATCACGCTATAATATAGTTAAAAGTTACAAAGGATAATAAGAATTGAAATTCGTATTCAATATTTCTAGGATTCACGTAATGAAGAAGCAAGAATTCATTCTTTCGCTTCCTAATAGGTCGTCTAGTACGTGTAGTATAAAATGCATGCTATGGTGGAGCAGCTCTTTTCTTATCGAAGATATATGAGTGTATGTCTTGCTCTCAATCATAATATAGATAATACTATGTGAGTCTTAGTCTTGTCACTCTTAAAGTACCAAACTTGATACTTTTGTTTACACATTTAATAATATCAAACAACAAGTTTCATACTCAACTTCCTCTTAATAGACACATGAATGATGGGGAAGTTATTCACGTCGATTCTTATATACGAAGAATCTCATCTAAATCCTCATCAAGGCTACTTTTTATTTAGTTACATGACCAAACCACTCCCATTACGTCTTAGTCACCTAATCTTGGTCTCATCTTTACTCACTTTACAGCGTTAGAGGCGATTACTTATGTGAGAAAGTCAATCTAAGTCTATTGACATACTTTATCGAATTGTGCTAATTGGTATTTCTAATATATTCATATAATAGAAATAACTATAAAACTAGCGAATAATGAAAAATGCACTCCACATCATTACAAGTAAAATACAAGCGGTTTGTCAACATATGCAAGTCGACTACATCCTATATAAGCCCAGGGATCTCACATGTCTAACAAATGCATCCCTAGCTATTGGTTTGGTAAATGGATCTGCTGTCATTTCACTCGTAGGAATGTATTTCAAGACCATTTCCTTCTGTGTGATCAAGTTTCTAACACAGCAATATCTAATTTAGTTATATTTGGTCTTTTAATGATATTTCGAATCCTTAACACATGTTAATGCAGCCATACTGTCACAATAAATTGTCACAGGTTCAGATGCTGACTTAAACAATTTTTATGTGTTGCAAAAACTTTTTCTACCAAACTATTTCTTATACAGCTAAGAGGCATGCCATATATTCAGCTTCCACTCTTGATAAAGCTATACAAGATTGATTCTTGCTACTCTATGAAATTACTTAATTATTTAGCAAGAATGCATATCCAGAAGTCGATTTGTGCAAATTAAGATCGCTTCTCCAATCAGCTTCTGTATTACCAACTTAGCGTAAATCCTTCCTTCGGTACCACATAACATAGTCTGAAGTTCTTCTTAGATATCTCAATATCCTTTAGACTACCATCAAATGTTTCAGATATGGATTAGCAAATGTAAATGTCTGAATGCGTGCACATATTGCATATATTAAACTACCAATAGCGTTGAAGAAACTGTACTTTAGACATTAGTTCGTTTTCATTAGATGTCTTGGGAAATGTATCAAGACTTAAGGCTCAAATTCCTTTGGGGTATCCACTAGCTTACAATCATGCATATGGTAACGCTCTAACATTTTCTTAATGTAACTCTTCTGAGATAAACTCAGAAGTCTTTTTGAGCGATCCCTAAGGATCTTAACTCCAAGCACATAGCTAGCTTTACCTTTGTTTTTCAATTAGAAGTTCGATGATAACCATTTCTTGATAACATCTATTAACTTCTTATCATTTCCAGCTATCAATATATCATCGACATACACAGAAAAAATTATGAAACCACTGTTTGAAAGTTTAATATACGCGCAATGGTCTCCCTCCATCACTATGAACCATCCTTTAACATGACTTGATAAAATTTGAGGTTCCATTATCTTAATGCTTGCTTAAAACCATAAATAGATCTTTGAGTTTGCAAACTTTTCACTTTTGTCATTTTAGCTCAAAGTTTAAAGGTTGATCCATATAGATCTCTTCATCTAATTCTCCATTTTTGCAAAAATAGTCTTAACATCTATTTGGTATAATTCTAAGTCCATTAATGCCATAATAGCCAGAATAAGGTGAAATGACACAAACCTAACAACAGACAAGAATGTATCTTCATAGTTAATTTCCTCTTGTTGTGTGTAGCCCTTTGCTATTAATCTAGCTTTATATCTTTTAACTGTCTCTTCCACCTTATGTTTAATTTTTAAGAAACCACTTGTTCCTAATGGTCTTATGACCCGACGGTAAATCAACCAAATTCCAGACTCAGTTAGATTTTATAGAATTCATTTCCTCTTTCATAGCTTTAAGTGCTTTAGGACCAGAAAGAGCCTATTGTACTGTCTTGGACTCTTAATTATATAGATCAATCATAAAAGTTTCCCCCTGAATCTCAATATCGACAACAAAGAATTCTTTTTTGGTTACTATATCGAGATTGAGATTACTCATGATATTGCTGCATAGGAACACAATCAGACAACTTTCTCTCCCACTTGCTTCAAGAGGAGCATGATATTCTATATCATCCTGTTATGTCAGCGATAAAGCAATCATTCCTGTGCTCCCATTGAACTCGGGATCTTGCATTTCATATAGTCGGAAATCCTTATTTATCTCACCTCTTTCTGTAAAGTTCTCTTCTAAGAAAATGACATCTGGTGACTCAATTTTTGTAACCCTTCCATTTGTATTTTTCCAAAAAAAATACTTATCCTTTGAATAATTCTGAGTATCTTTATAAAGATACATTTTTCCCCTTCGGACCAAGTTTTTCATATTCATGAGAAGTGTTATGAATATAAGTCGCATAACCCCATGGATGCATTATCACATCCGTGATATAGACCTTGATCATATACGCATATTGCTGTCGTTTGTACCGCGGTACGGAGGAGTACCAATCAGAGTCTAAATAAGGACACATAAGTGTGAGAAATCTAATTTAATATGATAATATGATGACTAATATGAATATTGAGTCGATTTGATGAAACGTTGTAATTTCGTATTATGCACGTAAATTAAGGCAATAGATTGGGTCGAGAATACAGGATTTTCGCCCACTGATGAGAATTCGAGTTAAGCATACCATAATGGGGAGAATAGTATTTTAAGGCCATATGTGAAGTTATATGAAGATATTTTGAGGTTAAGTGCTTCAATTTGTAAAAATAATATTCATAATGTAGATTTACAGTCCGATTTTCTGATTGAGAGTTAGAGATATGTTAACTATTGCAATAATTTCAAGTTGATCACAATTGAATTCTAAGATTTTTACAACTGATAATTTAGAAATTGGACTTCAGATGAATTTTTGCGGGCATGATTTAGAAATTATGTGAAGTTTCGCACTGGTGGTTGTTTTGCAAAATCAGAAAGATCATTTTGAAGAGAAAATTTTCTGAGAATATCAGTATGTTCAATTTGAGGAGATAAGTTTATTTGAGATATGGAATTTAAGAAAATAAATTTGATCAAGTACTTAGAAAGTTGGTGGAAAAAGTCAAAAGTTAAAGTTTAGTTTGGATTAATTTGGATAAAATCTAAAATATCTTTTTTATTAATTTTAATTGACCAATATGAGCAATGATTAAGTTTAATTAAGATTAATTAAGAATTAATAACTATAAAAAGTCAAAAAAAATGACAAAAATTCAACCAAATCATTATAAAAAAAAACTCATCACCTTCTCCTTCTTTTTCTTCTTCACGACCAAAACAACCACTATAGTCTTTCCTTGATTTCTTTTATTTTCTCTTACAAATTACCATAATCCAATCATAAAGAGGTATAAGAAATTAAGTAGAAATGAAGAAAATATTTTTGGAGAAGAATCACATATTAGCCAAAGATTCTAAGAAAATTAGAGGTGAGATTTTCTTCACTTCTCTTTCAAATTTCCATAGATTTAAGTTGATTTGAATGGATTTTGGTTTGGTGGTGTATTTGATGTTGACTTTGGAAAAAAAGAATTAAGGTTTTATAGAAAAATTATTAAAAAATAGACAATGAGTAGAATGAGACTCGAGGAAGATGTATATGGTGAAAAATTGATGGAAATAATTTTTGTGGAATTTTTAGAAATTTTCCATAATTATGGCTGAATTTTTAAAAATTATTTTGAAAGATTTGTGCTATAAAATGATGAAAATGAAGTTAAATACAGTGTTTGGAAGTGGAATATAATTTTTGGAATTGATGAAATATTTAATAAAATTTTTGGTGAATTTTTTGCCTAATTATTGAAAAATTTATTAGAAATTATTGAATATTATTTTGGTGAAATTGGTGATGGAAAATGCAAGAAAATGGATTAAAATGACTATAGGAATTTATTTTGAATTTTTAAAGCATTTATTGAATTAATAGAAATTTTTTAGTGGAAAAATGGATTTTTGGAGAAAAAGAAAAAATGAAAGTAAAAGGAGAAAAATAATTTGGATGAGGAAAAAAAAGGAAAATAAAATGTTTACAAAAAAAAAAAATTTTGGAAAAATTTTGATTGGGCCGGAAAGCGTGTTGGGTGACCGAAATTTTGAATTATACATCAAATGCGTGTAACAAAAAAAAAATTGATATGAGATTTTGATATATGAGAGAGATGGAAGTATTGTAGAGTTTTATTTTCAACATAATATGTTAAAGATGACTCTGTAGTTAATTAGAAATTATTATTGCTCAAGCGCATTTATGATACCGGCGCCAAAGGTAGACCAGGGAAAGGAGCTCGCAGACATCGGCACGTGAAAGTTGAGATATGTACAATAATTTATAATTTTAGCTATTAAATGCTTAAAATATGATTTTAATAAAGTTTTGATTTAACTGAATTTATATTATGAATATGAAATTGAAAAATAATTATTTATGGCAAATATTAATAATATATATATATATATTATTGTGCCTTTTTTTTCTTGAATGATAAAATGGTTAGAAGTATTATGGAAATTTATATTTGACAAGAAATTGGTATTTTAGCCCATATATTATAATAGAAAACAATTTAGGCAATTATTGACATGTCAATAGGGTTACTGGCTTAGTAGGTTTTCTGTGGCAATATATTATACTTTACGGTCCAATGGATTTTCTATGGTCGTATAATACATATATTCGGTCTGGTGGATTTCCTGGGATCATGAGATATAATTTATTCATATTGTTTTTTCTGATCCAGTGGATTTTCTAAAATCACAAGATGATATGTACTCCTTATTTTTCTGTTGTTAGTCTATGGTGATTTAATATATGGGCATGACAATAAATTTTTATGAGTTTATAATATTGATGAATGATTTTCTATTTTCTATAAATAACTGTTATTATAAATTATTGTACCACTGAGTTGTATAACTCAGCACCAGAGTTTGTTTTTCTCTCGCAAAAATTTAAAGTGAAAATAAAATGACAAGTTTTGTAGATATAAAGTCGCTGATAGTGGACCCCACAATATGGAGCTGAGTAGCAGTGATAGTCATTCCGAGCAGGTTAGCATTTTCTTATGTATTTTATTACTATAGTATTAGTGATGTAATTAAAAAAAAAAATTGAATGCTCATATACAGGGGAGTATAAGTAGAGTGTATTTGGAATTATATTGCATATATTCTTGTTTTATATCTTGTTTTACTTAAAAAAATATTATAGTATTTTATATTATAGTACGAATATTTTGGTATCGATTTTGTAGACAGTAAAACTACTTATCAGTCTAATGTACGACAGTGTATACGGAAGGATGAAGAGTATTATACGTATATCACTTAAGTGAGGTTTATTGTCTTACCATAACTAGTATAGGGTGGAAGGAACTATTTTTAGTGACACACGGTAAAGTATATATGCCGTAGTCAGTAGCGTATTTCCTTTAAAAAAATATACAAATTAGCTTGTATCATCATGGAGTTAACCATGTCCAATAAGGTTCCATTCCTCTTTTCTACTACTTTATTTCTTTGCGGAGTCAAAAAAATAGTTAGCTATCTAGCTATACTCTTACCATCACAATATATTTTAAACTAGTCAATTATATATTTAAGTCTTCAATCGGTCCTTAACATTTTAATATTTGCATTTAATTGATTCTCAACCAATCTACTAACATGACCGTATCTGGTGAAGTCATCTAAAAATATGATGAAATACTGACCGCCATATCTTTCTCTTATATTTATTGGTCCATAAATATCATAATGAATAAGCTATAAAGGAAATGCGTTTCTCTTTAATTTGTTAAATGATAATCTTGTTGTTTTTCCAACTAGGTAATGCTCACAAACATGCAAATCTATATTCTCAAATATAACCTAAAAAATCAGTCTTTGCTAATTTTTCTAAGCGATCTGGCCCAATGTGTCATAAATAAGCATGCTACTTAACATAATCATTCAATAAAATATTACTGAAAATTGCCAACAAAAAATATAGATTGATTAATATCCATAAAATAGTGTCTAACACTATAAAATCAATTAACAAATATTAAGTACAAGAATTAACATCGTCCAAAAGTAATTACATACAACCATATCAAGTATAATTGTAAAACCAAGTTCTAGCAAAAACAATAACAAATATGTAAATTTCGTCGAACTTTAATAGCGTAAAAACTCGTAATGGAAATTAAGAGTGTGACTTTCCCTCAATACCAACTTGTATCCTCTATGGAATCTGACAAAATTTCATAAAGGCTACCGGTCCCTTGTTATATGGTCTGTTAAATAAAGAACAGTTTCAGCCAGTATCAAACAACTGTTAACATATAAGTTATAGGGATAAATTTGCTCATACAATACATTTGGTTCAGTGTAATCACGAGCAAAGTGACCAAACTTTTCACAATTAAAGCAATTCATATTTTTATTTTTCTTGCATCCGCATCTACTACGCTTTTGTTTGTTTCTATTAAAATTGGCTTCATTGTCTCCCTTGCCTTGCCTATTGCCCTTACCTTTCTTTTGATTAGAGTCTGAAGCATCTTAGGACTCAGTCATATAAACCTCTCCATCGGGCTTATCAGCGAGAAGGCGATCCTCCTCAAGCTCAATATGTCAGGCAATATCATAATATTTTTATTGTGGGTAAGGTTGACACACATATGTTCACAGGCTTTGGGAAGAGAGCGCATAACAGCTTGGACTTATTGCTTATCAATCAACTCATGGCTAGTAGCCTTCAATTCACTTATTATCTTGGACATGACAGTTAAGTGCTGCCTCATTGTATAATTATAATTTTTCTTGAAGGTATCGAATTTTAGAGTCAACTGACACAACCTAATGGTAGAGATTCCACCAAATTGGGCCTTAACAGCATTCCAAACTGTTTAAGCTGAGTGATGCTTCTCAAAGTGTAGCATCAAGTCATTTCTCATGCTACTCAATATCAATAAACAAACAACTCTATCCTTGCGCTTATAGGCCTAATATACTTTCGTATTTAGCCTATATTGAGCAGTACTTTCGTGCTCAGGCTCAGTCATTGGTTGTGTAATAGTTTCCATAATTTCTTACTATTTCAGGAGATACTGAATCTTGCGATGCCAAACATGATAATTATTATCATTCAGCTTATCTTCTTAATTTAAGTTAGCAACTATGTTTTTCGTAGTAGCCATTTTAACTATTTAGAACAATGATCACAATATACTTAGCACAATTCTCACTATAAAAATTATTTCAGGTCATATTGTCTTAAATTAATTAATAATAACCTAACACAAGTGGCAAAAATAAAAGTACTGTTACACAGTCCAATCAATTCCCACTGATATAGTACAGTTATCGTCGTTTAATTTAAACATGCATCAATCACTATATTAGATGAGATAAATTAGTCTACCAATCTAACATTTTCCACAATATCACATTTGTATTTTTCACATACATAATAAACCAATAAAACAAATGCAAATCATATATTAGGAGCAAATCACATTGCCACCACTAATCATGCCACAATATATATTTATATCTCATTAATTTTTCATGCAAACTATTAACACTTTGCACACTTTTTAATATAAAAACACTTCAAAATGTGCTTTAAAAATATTCATTAAATCAAAAATTAAATTTTAAGCACTTTAAAAAATATTTTATCAACAACGGAGTATGCAGGTGCCCTTACGCTCCAAAGAAAGACTCCCCATGCGCCACCAGGAGACTACACGCCCACCATACACCGGTTGACCTCCGTTGACCGCTACATGGACCTACTAGAGAGAGCCATGTGTCGATCATGTACCACATGGCTGTGACACATGTACGAGACACGTGGCGTGCCATATAATCAAACCTAACAATATAGACTAATGAAAAATTGTCACATATCAAGACTGCCATGTCATTGCGCCACATCAGCACGACATGTTGGCTCTTTACATCAACGACAGCGCAACAAAAGAGCCACATCACGCCATTCACCTGCCAACACTTGTCTCTGGCGGTTATAGCTGCTTCTTACGTGCCAACAGGGGCACGTGTACTATACACGCCGTCTTGGGTGCTCTTTTGAGACCTCATTTTGCAATTTTTCTATATTTTTCGAGTATTTATTTCTGTTTTGACCATAAAATTTTAAATTTAACATTATTTTGGCAGTATTTGAGCAACAAATAACATCAATGAGAATAGGATTGCACAAAAAAATCATATTTCTATAAATTAAAGAACATAAATTGTGATTAAAAACTTTAAAAATTCATAGAAATTCAACCACTTGTCAAAAAAAATTACGAAAAAAATACTCGTTGGAAAGTCTATGATGAGAGCTTTCTAACCATACTAAATAAATACCATGAAACGGAAAAAATATCCCTCAAAAAATTGAAGAAATTTCAGATTTTTGATGAATTTTTATGAATTATGGCAAAATCAACATTCTAATCACGAATTCAAGTATAAAAATACGATTTCAAGCTCTGATACCAATGTGAAATGAGATTAGCAGCGGAAATTTGTTGAAGCACGTATCTTCAATGTTTTGGGAACGCCGATTACTAAAATCTGAAACATAATCTACTGCACGAACACCTCTTAATTCTCTTGGATGCAATGGAAGAGACAAAAATAGAGAAGGAGAGGAGAAGAAGAATATTTTGTTTTTCAGTTTCTATATTTTTGTAGTACAGGAAGTTATTTTCAGAATAATTTTCTTTTTATATTATTATATATGGGTCTTAGTTAGATCAAGTCCACATAGGCGATCTAGACCCACCAAAACCCAACAACTTTTTATCAGATGGTAAATTTTGAGAAAAGCCTCTTCATATTTAATTTGTCTATATATATGTACCATAGCCTTAGCTCACCTTAATGTATCCAAAAAAAACAAATGGGATTGAGCTGTAACTATGTAGAAAAGCAATTAGGAAAGCTCTTTAATTAATTCCTTAGTTATATCGTGTATTTTGATTTTGCATCTCTTTTGAAAAGTGTATTGGGTGAATTAGGAGATTAAGATTTTAAATAGTTTAAAAAATTATGTAGCAGCCTACGTGATAAACAGGAAAAAAAGAAAGAAGATAATAACCTAAAAAATATACAATTGATATCAAGAAAAAGAGGCTGATTCTTCTTTGTACACTAGCGAAGAAGTTTAGTGAGTTTTGCCTGTTAAGTTCTTTGTCTCGGATAGTGACACTAGTGTAGGTCCCTACTTCAATTTTTTTTTATAAGCATAAATTTTTTTATAAATAAAGAAGCTTCAATCCCTACTTCAATTCCTATTGATTTGCACTTTAAGGAGTAATAAAATAAAAATATAAATGGGCTTTGTTTTAAGTAATTGATAAATTCTTAGTTAAATATTATTTTGAAACTAATCTAATTATATAATATATATATTTAAATTAATTAATATAAATAAAATAATATATATTATTATATTATTGAATTGTTCTACATATAATATAATAAACTCAATATATCTAAAAATATTTCAAGTTATATAACTCAAAAGTAGGACCAGATGCTATTTTGATAATGGAAAGAGATACACAGGAAATATAACCGACATTGAAATTTTTGGGGAAGAAGGAATCCTTTGCTTTGCATATTAGGTGTAAAGAGAAAAAGATTGACCAAAAGCAAACTTTCCACCCCTTTATTTTGTTTAGGGGTAAATTATTAATATATTTCTGATATTTGATTAAATATACTAATTAATCTATTTATTTTTAAAAATATATTATAAATTTTTTCAGATTTAATTAAATATATTAGTTAGTTCTTTTAGTTACTTTTAACTAGAATATTCTATTAGTAAACTAGAATATTTTATTATTTAACTAAAAAATACCAAAAATTTCTTATTTATTTTTTTTGATAATTTGACATTTTGTTAATTTAAAAAATACGATATTAAAAAAATGACAAATTTGAAATTTTGGTATCAAGTTGATAACACTACATTTTTTTGATACTTTTTTTTTGCATTTTTTAATGCAAAAAACGATAAATTGAATATTTTGTTGTTATGTAATGAAAAAAATTAACGGAAGGATTATAGAGTGTATAAACCAAATTTAAGAAATTTCATAATATATTTCAAAAAATAGAAGGATCAATTAGTATATTCTACAAAAATTCATGGGTTATAGTAATTTACCCTTTGTTTCATAAGAGAAATAATGACAAATAAAAGATAACCGCACTATGAAAAACCCTAATCATCATCATAACTCAAATCCACTCTTTCTCTCCCAATTGTTTTTCTTCATATACTACAAAAACTCTTTCTCTGTCTATCCCTATACTCTTTCTTCATATATACATATATTTTTTTTTTCTCTAAATTCATTTATGGCCCCAACTTCCATGGTTTTTGTCAACAAGAGGTGGTACAAATTATACATAAATAAGCTCATGCTTTGTCACCCAGATAGGGTTTCATTACCATCAAATAATTAAATCACATACCAAAGCTTTTGCTTTCATACTTAAACAGTCATTTTGGGATTCATATGCAGTTGGGTGGTGGAAGATGCTTTTGGTAGTGGGTCATCTCTCTTGTACCTAAAATCCATATCTTCACATGCACATTGCTGAAAATTTCTCTCATCAATATTAATTTCATCACATTTCTATGTCTATTATTCCTAAACTTGATTGAATGGTTAAATATTGGTCATTGTCCTGCATCTTATGAAAACTGCCAGCATCACCCCCTTATCAGAATATATCCAATGACCAATATTATGCAATTATTCGATATTTTATACAGTTATAATCTAATGATTACCAAACAATTAATAAGAACTGGGTGGTCATATTCCCAGTTTACTAAAATAATATTATTTTTTCAGATGGTTTGACTATATTCGAATTCAAAATTTACATCTCTGGTCACTAAAATCGGTATTAAACTAAAACTTATTGGAATAAGAAAAAATAAAAAAGGGCATATATTATAAATTGCTCTTAATAATGTAAGTAGTTGCATTAATTATATATTGCTGTCCTTGAAGTAAAGGAATATATATTTAATAGAAACGTAGTTATTTAATTAATAGTTGGATATCATTATGAGAAACCAATATTCCAGAGAACTTTGTGATGTCTTTCTATATTTTATAGAATTAATGAATGCCTAATTAATCTAAAATAAGAAAAGCGTATTAGTCAACTTTGGCAGTAGTAACCAATAGATTTTGTAGACTAATTATTCTTCAATTTAATTAATTAATTAATGCAAATACTGTCGTGCACGATAGAAAAATTCAAAATCCACAAAAACAAGAGAAAGTTAATTTATTCTTAAGTTTGTGTGTGAAGAATCAAACTCAAAAAAGATTCTATAGGTTGGTGTAGAATAACCCTAACAACTCCTCTTTTGAGGAAAAAAGAGTACTTAGTTGTATATGAAAATTACTGAGACTGCAACCCACTTCGTTAAAAGGACTTTATGGATTTTTTTTTTCCTTCATTCAAAATAGATTTGTTTTCAATGAAAAAAAAATTAGGCCAAAATGGCAAATATATTTCTAAATTATACTCTATAGTACGAGTTAGCACTTAAATTATGACTCAATATAAATTACCTCTCTAAACTTTCAACTCGGGACATATAATCTCCTAAACTTTCTCACCATCAGCATTATAAGTCCACTCCATTCAAGTTGACTCAAAACTTCCAAAACGATATTGTTTTTGGTTTTTTAATAAATTAAAATAACGCTGTTTTAGTATGATATAAAAAAATAGCAAAATAGTAAATTTACTCCTAAATTATGTCATATAGTGCAAGTTAGTCCCTAAATTATATGAATTAGTATAACTTATCCATATTTAATATAAAACGATATCGTTTTGAGAGGCAGAGTTCAAATAACTTGAAATGACGTTGTTTTGAGATATAAAATTTATACACTTCACACTCGAATTGAAATCTACAATAAAACTAAAGATATTTATGAAAATAAAAGATATTTTTTTTATTATAGATTAAATTAAATAATTATAAAATAAAATTTTTAATATTAATTTTTTATAATATTAATTATAAATTAAAATTAATCATATAAATTAAAATAATAATTAATATGAAAATTCTAATTAACTTAATTTATATTAAAATTAATAATTATAATTTTTATATTAATAATTAATTATAATTGTTAATTTATAAAAATTATAAATTAATATAATTTTTAATATAAAAATTATAAATTAATTTTTAATTAAAAATATATAAAATTAAATTTATAATTATTTAATTAAATTTATAATAAAAAATATTTTTATTTTCATAAATATCTTTAATTTTATTATAGATTTCAATTCGGAGTATAAAGTGTAGAAATTTTAGATTTCAAAACGACATCATTTCAAGTTATTAGTGTTTTAATTTTTGATTTTTTTCTCAAAATCGAAATTGTTGTCTTATTTGTCTTTGAATTTTGTCTTTTAAAACAATATTATTTTGTATTAGATATGGAATAATTTGCACTAAGTCATATTGTTTAGGAGCTAACTTGCATTATAAGACAGTTTAGGAGCAAATTTACCCTTTTGGCCTTTTTTTTTTTTTTTACATTACACTAAAATGATATTGTTTTGATTTATATAAAAAACAAAACCAAAATGACATTGTTTTAGAAGAATCGAGTCAACTCGAATAGACTGGGTTTACAATGCTTATGGTGAGAAAGTTTATTTGGTTATTACCCCAAATTAAAATTTTATAAGGTAATCTATATTAAGTCATAGTTTAAGAGTTAATTCATACTATAGAGCATAGTTTAGGAATATATTAGCCCTTTTAGCTTTCAAAACTATTTAATAATTTGAATTTGAATTTGAATTAATGAGTAAGTTTATTAAAAAGTAAAGTATTCCAAATTTTAAAAATACTCCATAGCTATATTTATAAATATATAATTATATAGTTTTAATATAACACTTTTAGATTTTAATTATAGGCATAATTTCCGTCATTTAACCTAAAATATACATAAAATTAGGGGAAATGTTAGTTGCCAACTTGCATAAAATATTTGTATTTTATCTATCTATTTATTTTATTAAATTTATATTAAAAATATAAATATTTTATATTAATTGAAATAAAAAGTGCCGTATGAGAAGTAGTATTTCTCTAAAATTAACTATCCTACTTAGCTAGACCACGATTGGTAACAAATTTCCCCCTGATGCTTACAGATTAGAAAATCAAGAATTGTTCCACAATTAATTATATGTAATTAACGATCGACATAGCCGCAACTGATTAATGATGTGATGAATTAGAGTATTGTTTGGGGATGAGCTAGAGGACACAACAATAATTAATGCATGGTAGCTAGATATATAAGAGTTGAAATCTCATTTTGTCATGTTTAAAGAACAAAAAAACATGATTAAAGAACAAAAGCAAATTAATTGAAATCTCAATTTGGCATGTTTAAAGACAAAAAAACATGATTAATCACTTGTTGTGAACAATTTCCTCATGCAAATTATTCATTTGGCACAATTCAATGCAGACAAGAAAGAAACCAAATTAAACTTTATGTGGGATGATTTCAACTGTTCACACTCGTAGGGTAAGCTAAAATCAATTAAAACGTGGGCATGTTTCCTGGAAAAATCAAATCAAAAGCAGAGATGCTCACATCAATGGCTTTGGACATGCGGCTAAGTAGATTAGAGTCAATATATCTCAAACCACACCCAATCAGTGTTAAGTCTTATCTAATATTTTGGCCCTACATGTTTCTTAATTGTTTACTTTAATAATTAATCTTGACCAAACTATCATAATCAAGCCATTCTTTTTTTCCTGTTGTCTGTATAATTTAATACCTAACTTCACCTTTTGGAACATTAATTTCTAAACCTCAGAAATTAAGTTTTAATAATTTTAGCCTCAAAACTTTTTTATTTTTAAAAAATGACGAAAATAGGTTATTAGATATTCCACATAGATTATGCATGTCTTAGCTAATGAAATATTGTATAAAATATATATTTTCTCGAAATTATTTTTAAGAAAAGAAATTAAGAATATGATAAGACCTAGCTATATACAAGGAATGAAAAAAGAATTGAAGAATTTATATATAAAATTAATTTATGAAAAATAAAATTATTGATATATAGAGTCTATTGCAGATTAGTGGTGGGGCTACATGCAATTAAGAGTGGACAATTATCCCTCTTTAATTTTTTAAAATACACATAATAGTATATAATTTTATATCATTTTTAATATTTACCTCTAAAATATTAATTTATATTATTTTTAATACTATTTGAAGGTGAGTTCCCTATTTCTATAAATAATGGAAGTGCATTATTATTCAATTATAAATTAAGAGACGTTTATATAATCGTGAGGAAAGAGACAATTAATTAAATATAGGAAACTCAATCACTATAAAATCAAACGTATTAGCCAGCAAAGCTATATATAGGCTAGCTAGCTAGGTGTCGTTGTTATATAATAATGTATGTAGTTGGAAATTGCCAAAGTTTTGCAATCTATGGCTTTGATATTAAAATAATTTAGAGGTCCATATTTTGGATATAGTTCAGCACTCTTATGAAAAGAAAATCATGTTAACGGATAAAAGAAAATATTATTTAGTTCGTTCTTCTATATCTGTTTTTAACATTTTCTCCAAAATTTTAAAAGCGCTTCATATTTAATATTCGAATTCAAAAGAAAACTCTTAAAACAGGTCAATACGTATACTTTATTATATAAAAGAATTCAAATTTGAATTATTATAAGGTTAAAAAAAGAGTATAAATAGTGGTAGAGTCAAATCTCATAATTAAGGAGAGCAAACTTATTTTTTTAGGAAAGACTCTTAAATTAAGAGGGTAAATATATTTTTTAGAGAAATAAATATTAAAAATTGTATAAATTTACATATTATTATATACATTTTAAAAAATTAAAAGGGACAAATATCTTTCCTTAACTATACGTGAGTACAAAATATAAATTTATAAATTACACCAAATATAAGTGATCGGGACAGACCCAGCCACTTTTTTTTAGTGAGATATAAATTAAATAATAAAATATAAATATTTTAATAATAAATTTTAATATCATGCAGTCACCAATTATAATTATTTCTTTTAAATTTTCATATTTTTGTAATATTATATAACAATTTTTTTAGAAATATTATAAAAAACATTATTTTCAATGTAAAGAACTAAACATTTTATTTGGTTATTTTTTTTTAATTGTTATTTAAGGATGTTGAAAATGAGGTCGGTTTTATAAGATTATTGGCTGAAAGAATTTTTCAACATGGGTACGAATTGAAAATTAGAATTAGAGAAGAATTCTTTGGTAGATCGGATCTACCATATCATCTGTAGACCAATCAAATTACACAATGTTATGCATTTAATTATTTTATTCTCATTGGTTGATGTGAAGACAATATGTATATATGTTATTGTGTGATTGAGTTAGTTTACAATGATGTGGTAAATTCAATTTATTTAAGAATTTTTTTTAAAATTAAAAGAAAAATTGTATATTGAACATAATAACATGTTCTAACTATTGATGCATAAGTAATAGATAGAAATTTGTTTATCCATATAAATAAGCTGTAATAAAATAGTTTACCTCTATAAAAAAAATTATAATATATATATATTCAGTGCGGTAGTTGCTATGCATGGGTCCGCCCATGCTATGTGATAAGGCTATATATATATATAGTAGACCTAAAAAAGGTAATTTTCATATGAGGTTTCTGCAGTGTACCCAGTGTAATTTATATCGGGTGTCTTAAAACTATTGGATCATCAACTTTTAATTTCAACTATTTATTATCCACGGATGAGATTAAAAGTGGATAATATAATGGTTTTAAAATATCCGATATAAATTACACCGAATGTACTTTATAATTTCTCTTTTCATATTTATAATCTAAAAAATTTTCTTTTAAGATAAAAAATATAAAAAATAATTTAATTATTGAGATGAATTGATTCATATCGGAGGCATTTGATTTGGGAGGGTTAGCACAAAAGATGAGATAAAGCATCTGCAGCTGCGGAAGGTGATGGGTATGAAATGTATGTAATAGGCCAAAATGCTAATGTGAGAAAGAGAGAATCTTTATTGGCCTGCCTGGCTGCATACAACAACATAGTCCCCAGTCTCTGCACCCACGTGAACCTTCTCTTGCTCCCGTCCCCACACAGATTTTCCGTATCTAAATGTGGGCCACTCTCTCTCTCCTTTTAAATAAGTTTCTTTTTCCATATTTCTCCCTCCCCCCAACTCTAATGAAACCCAACAGACGACCCCACATTTTGCCGTTTCGTCCTTCTCTCCCACACCGCACGTGTCTCCTCACTCCATGCACGTGAGATCCACGTTTCCCCTCCTCGTCCCCATTCCCTCCTTTCCTTTGTTCCTTTGTCTTATAAATTGAGAACCTGTATCTTATATCCTAGACACGAATTACCCTCTTCCCCAATACATTTGTCAGACTCTCTCTCTAGAAAGGAAAAGGAAAAAAATTTACAAAGAAATTGAAAATTCTGGATTCTTGAAAGAAAGAAATATGTAATGTACAGATCAGAATTCTTGATTTTCTTGAAATTGGTTTCTTTGAAAAACTCCTCGTTATGTGTACGTTATATGTGCAACTGCAACGTGAAAAAAAGGGGAGAGATTAAAAGAGCAGCGAATCTGTCGTCTGCATGCAATTAAAGTGCAATCCGACTTACGTAAGTTAGCCCCCACGATATATATTTACTTCATTTTCTCCTTCATCTTCTATCTCCCGGTGTGCGCATTATTTTCTTCTTATCCTTCACCACTTCTTCTTCTTCTTCTTCTTTCTCTTATAATTAATACGCTGTTTAACTGGAAAAAAAAAAGAAAAAAATCCGGGTTAAAAAATGGCTACCAATCAGCTGCTTTTGACGTTTGCTATCTGTTGGTTGATAGTAACCGTAGGGTTGACCGTGGACCCCGCAGGGCTTCTCCGGCTACGTCTCGACGGTCAACTCAGCGTTGACCAATCAGACTTGGAAATTGCATCTCATGATTTCGGCTTACTTAGCCGAGCGGAGCCTATGGCGGTGTTACACCCTGCTTCAGAGGAAGATATAGCCAGGCTGGTTCGAGCGGCGTATAACTCTGGGGGTGGTTTCACGGTGTCCGCGAGGGGGCATGGGCATTCCATAAACGGACAAGCGCAGACGAGTAAGGGAGTAGTAATAGAAATGAGCGGCGGCGCGAGAGAAGGTGAGATGGAGCGGCGGGGGAAGCAACCGGCGTTGCCTCAAGTATCGGTGGCGGAGATGTATGTAGACGTGTGGGGAGGGGAGCTTTGGATAGATGTGCTAAGGAGCACGCTAGAGGATGGACTAGCACCAAAATCATGGACTGATTACTTGTACCTTTCAGTGGGTGGCACCTTATCAAATGCTGGGATAAGCGGTCAAGCTTTCAACCACGGCCCTCAAATTAGCAATGTCCATGAAGTTGACGTTGTTACAGGTTTCATTCATCACTTCCTTGCATGGCTTTTTATTAATCTTTTCTTTTTCCAAGAATTTTGTTTTGTTCGATCTTTTCTTTTTTCTTGTCTTCCGCATAAGCTCTAAGGAACTATGGGTTTCTTTTTCTTTTTTTTCCTATTCACTTTGCCCTTTTTAGTTATTGAAAGAATCATGATGGTATTGCAATAATTCACTCACAAATTATTATGTGTGCATTCTTTTTCCTTTTTGGGGCGGACTAGTTCTAGTTCTACTTATATATATTAGAACTGCCGTCAAATTTGGCATGTGAGCATTTTGAGATAAAAAATTCATAATAAGTTTTCTTGACGGAGTTTCTTTTTACTTTGTATTAATAAGAATTTACAGAGGGAATTATAACCAACCAAGCTGTTGATGTCAGGGAAGGGTGAAATCTTGAGATGTTCAGAAGAAGAAAACTCAGAGATGTTCCATGCGGTTCTTGGTGGCCTGGGTCAATTTGGCATCATCACTAGGGCCAGACTTGCTCTTGAACCAGCTCCTCAAAGGGTATCCATCTCTCTTTTTCTAGTTTCTACACCAATAATTAGACCACCATATTCTATATTAAACCAATTAATTTTTATTTAGTCACTGAAATTATTTTCAGAATTATCGAATTCCATCATTAGTATAAAATTGAAAATGATCATTAATTCATAATAGTAATTAATATGAAAATTAGTATTGCATGTAGTTATAATGACAACAAGAAAAGAGAAATGTTATTAGTATCTATTCTTGAAGAGTTTTTTTTTTTTTTTTGGGTCTAAATCGAATTTATAAATTAATAATTATTTTATACGCATAAAAGAATATTTTGCAAATGATGGATCGATCGGTGGGTCCATTTAATTTCCGCTAGAGCTTTTTTTTTCCATTGAATTTGAAAGGGCTGTTCTAATTTCTAAAGCTGGCAATATTGCATTAATGTTGTTGACTTCTCCTTTGGCTAATTGTCTCTTTAACGTTGTCCTTTTCTCCACTTATTGGTTTGGTTTTTTTTTACTATTGTAGGTGAGGTGGATCCGAGTATTGTATTCAAGCTTTACGTCATTTACCAAAGATCAAGAATATCTCATTTCCTTGCATGGTAACTCACCCTCCCAGAAATTCGACTATGTTGAGGGTTTTGTTATTGTAGATGAAGGTCTTATCAACAACTGGAGATCCTCTTTCTTTTCCCCTCGAAACCCTGTTAAGATTTCCTCTATTGGTTCTGACGGTGGTGTTCTATATTGTTTGGAAGTCACCAAGAACTATGATGAATCCACTGTTGACACCATTGATCAGGTAAGCATATAGTTCCTTTTACTTTATTTTAAGTGTTTAGAAGGTAGACCGGATATATATACTTTCATCGATGAATATTGCCTGGCAGCCAATTATTTGCTCGATTTATAAATAATTAATATATGAATTTAATGGATTTGATTGATACCAAAAAATTAATTTCGATATTAAAATTTATTTTTTAATTCCAATGAAAATCTTTGTAGCTCAAAGTTATTTTTTTTTGTACGATAAGTCGGATTAGAATTCAAATTTAAAATCTCATAACTCTAATCATCATTACTAAGTTAAAAAGTTTGTTGGTAACTCAAAATTATTATTGATGTGGACTTGCCCTCTAATTTAAATGAAATATTTTGGTTTTATTATACCAATAGTTTTAGAGAGTAATATAACAAGTTAGAAGATTCTACTAGCATCATTTTCATGTTATATTTTCATATCTTGGACAAATTTAATTTATAGCTCACAGAGTTGGACCACTAGTACTGCTAGATTGTATATATGATTGATGTTACACACTAAGTGAATATTTAATACCAAAATCCTTAGTATAAAAATGCTAGCAAACATGGAAGATCTTCTGTAATCTATGGCCACCATCTCATCCTAGGATTCAACTGAAACTTTACTGCTCCCACCATTTCAAATTAATTAAATTTTTTAAATAAAAAATTTAATCAATTATTACTTTTATATATTCAATACAACATTAATTTTTTTCTCTTCCATTTTATCTTTGTATTAATTTTATGCTCTCCGCATGTGAAAAAATAGATTTAATTTCATTTTGTACACATATTAAGAAAGAGTAATGCTATTCAACCCGCCACTCTCCTATCCCCTTTTACTTTTACTTTTACATCTAGTTACTTTCATTCATTCCCATTTCGTAAATCATTAAACATTTTATTCTCTAATTTCAACTTTTCTTGATCATCAGATTTTTTTTTTTTTGCTATCATATATAATGTTATATTTCATTATGTATATATATATAAATTTCAGCACTATTTTCACTCCTCTTCATTTGATTATTGTTGAAAAGTATAAACAAATGTTAATGCATTTGAATAATTCATTCGCTTCTATCTAAATTTATAGTAAATCAATGAGTAAGTAGAGATTTAAGTTTATTATTGAAAATAAATTTGAAGTGTAATATAATGGAATTTTTAAAAATAGTACAGAAATTTTAATAATAAAAATATTTTTTTATAATAAAATATTAAAAACTAAAGAATACAAAGTGAGATAATTGACTAAAGAATAAATTTTTTTTCTTTCTAATGATTGACTAAAAAATAAAAAGTAAGAAACTTGACTAAAAATAAGTTTAAAAATAATATTGGAAATTAAATGATAAAATTTTTTTAATATAAAAAAGGAAATATTAAAGACTAAAAAATAAAAGATGAGATGACTAAAGAATAATTGACTAAAAACTTAAGTGGACCATCATTAAAGAGACAAATCTTAAAACTAAATAAAAGTAAAAAAAAGGGTCTTGGAATATCAAGAGTTCTTATTTAGATGCTATGAAAATTTAAATAAGAAAAAAAAAACTAAACAGGTTGATGAAAAAAGAAGAAGAAAGGACAATATTATAAAAGTGAAAGGCGGGCAGCAGGTGGGATGGGAGAGAGGCGGGTGGAATAGCATTACCCAAAATAAAATTTGTTAGTTTAGTTAAATTAATAATTTTTATTTAATATTTTTGATAATATCATCAATTGATTATTATTTTAAAAATATGATTCAAATTAATATTTTATTATATTTTTATAAATGCTAACAAATTTCAATATTAATTCAAAACAATAGTTAAAAAATTAATTTTTTATTAATATAAAGGATAGATATAATAATAGTGAAATATATAAATAAAGATAAAATTATAATCGAGCATAATAATTATATTTTAAAAAAACTGACCTATAATTTCATACAGATAAAAATAAAAAATGAACATATTTTTTTTTGCATGGAAGAAGTATATATATTAATTATTTTTACAAAATTTTATACATTTTTTTTAATTTTAAATATATTTATAGTAGAGTAATATAATCTTATTTAACTAATTTTTTCTATTAAAAATGCTATTAAATATTTTATTAGTACCAAAAAGAGATCATTAATAATGGAGGAAGTACTCTATAATGCATTAATTAATTATAAGTAATCTAAGCCGACCAAACCCACCAAATTATTTTCCTCTAATTAATTAATCTCTTTCCCCAGAGTGTTAATCAATTTAATACTAACTGATTAGAATCAAACTTATCCTGACAAAAGCAACTGTCTTATAGCAGCTTTTTTTTTTTTTGGTGTACTTTGATTGTATTTTTAATGATGATTAATTAATGCAGGAAGTAGAAGCTTTGTTAAAGAAGCTTAATTTTATTGCATCATCAGTTTTTACGACGGACCTGCCTTATGTGGATTTCTTGGATAGAGTCCATAAGGCCGAGTTGAAGCTGAGATCTAAGGGTTTGTGGGACGTGCCTCACCCTTGGCTCAACCTGTTTGTACCCAAATCAAGAATTGCTGATTTCGATAAGGGTGTCTTCAAGGGCATTTTGGGCAACAAAACCAGTGGCCCCATTCTCATTTACCCCTTGAATAGAAACAAGTATGCTTTTCTATTACATTTGTCTCATAAATCAGCTTCAGTACTTAATTTTGCAATAGCTTAATTAGATAAATTCAACAGACTTTGGTACTTGACGAAGGCAATATTGTAAAATTACCGAAATATCATAATAATTAATTACCATAGAATCATGATTAGATTTTTAGTTTGTTTAGTAAAATAATGAAAAATTACTATTTATCCTATATAATTTCATAAAATATATTAGTATTTTTTTTGAAATTTAAAAATTAGACAATTTGTATTTTTTAGTTTGACATACTATACTAATATCTAATATCTGTTGAGATTTGAAAATTATATTATTTATCTCATTAAATTTTGATATATTGCATTAGTATGACCTACAAATTTGATTTATTGTAATAATATTCTCCTAAAATTTGACATATTACACTAATTTTTTCTAAGCAAAAGACAATATTCGTTTTTATTAACGATAAATATCTTAAAATTTAACAGAATAAATATATATTTTAATAAAAATAAAATAAAAGAGCATACCATATATTTTTAAACTTTATAACGTAGTATGGTAATATATTAAACTATAACAATAAATAGTAACTCTTTCTAAAGTAGTTTGGGAAAGTATCATGTGCAGGTGGGACCAGAGGAGCTCGGTGGTGACACCAGATGAGGAGGTGTTTTATCTGGTAGCATTGCTGAGATCAGCTTTGGATAATGGAGAGGAGACACAGACGTTGGAGTACCTGAGCAATCAGAACCGTCAGATCCTCAGATTCTGTGATGATGCCGGGATTAAGGTAAAGCAATACTTGCCCTACTACACCACGGAGCAAGACTGGATGGACCACTTTGGGGATAAGTGGTCCCAGTTTTACCAGAACAAGATGGAATTTGACCCCCGGCATATTTTAGCAACTGGCCAGCGTATATTCGGCCCCCCCACTTCTTATTCCTCTAGGAGGTGATGACGTAGACATTGTATTTTTTTCTTTTTATTTTAGAACTTACAGAACGACCTCATAGTATAGTGACTTAGGAATAGTCTTGTACATAATGCCAAAATGGGAATCCCCTACATAGTATCCATGTTTAAGCCGCATTACTAATAATAATATTAGTATAAATTAACACATAAAATAGTAACTGCAGAAAAATGTTTATTTGAATCTCTAGCCATTCCTGAAGCAATTGAAGATGAAGAAGATGCAGATTAACGATGCACATTGCCTTCTCTATTCAAGTAAAGGTTATATAAAGTTGATAATGAAAGTGCAAAAACCAGTCAAACATGTGGTACGCAAAGGCTAATCGGTCCTATTAAATTTTTTAATTGTTATAAATTAGTATTAAATTTTAGTATTAAAAAAAATGACATAACATGTCACGCCACTCCATTATCCATATTAAATTTATTCTTTTATAAAAACATACTCAAACGGCGGTGTTTTCAAATATTAAAGAAAAAAAATTATACAAATAAATTTACAAAAAGAAATAATTTATTCAATTGTCACCGTTTTAAGTGTATTTTTATAAAAAAATTAAATTTGACGTTGATAATAAAATAACATGATATGTCATGTCATTTATTTTTTTGATACCAAAAATTAAAAATTAGAACCAAATTATAATATTTATAAAAAAATTTAATACTAATTTATAATAATTAAAATATTTGATACTAAATTATAACAAATAGGTTTAGTACTGTTTGTTTGTGCAATTATCCTGCTAAGCAAAATCAACAAGATCAAAGCAGTACCTTGCACGCCAACTCGAGCACATCAAGTAGCTTCCCGAATTTCCTCAGTGCTAGCGAATATAACAATTTCCGGAATCGATGATCTCTGGAGAAATATGACTGCTGGAACAGAAGGAAATCGTGGTAATTCTAGGGTAAATAAAGACTGATCTAAGGGATATGAGGTCCATTTGAGTACGGACAAAGTTGGAAGAAGGATGCCTCCTTGAAAGAGCCTCCGTGACCGACATCGTAGCAGCATTCGTACGGTCTATTGAGAAAGGGTAGCTAGAGTATCCCGTCGTACTAGGCGTATCAAGATTCAGAAAGTAGCGAGTTTGGTTCAGAGGCGAAGATTGAAAAGAAGAAGGTTTTTTAACATTTAATTTCTCTCTTTTTTTCTTTTTTTTCTTTTAGCACACTGTCTCTACACTCAATTCCCTTTTCCTTTTTTTTTTTTTCCTTTCTTTCAAATTTTCTTTCCTCTAACCAAACAGAGCATAGTTTTCCCAGGTTTAACCCTCTGTATCTGAAACCATGCATCAGCAGTTTAGCACTTAATCTTGGAAAGTACAAACAAATAAATGCTATGATAATTTTTATCATAGTTTTGTTTCTATCAATAATATCATATTGGTAACATAAATGGCCATACACGCATTGCCTAAGAAAGTTGAACTATGAAGTACATAGTGCACAGAAAGGGAAAAAATAAACGAGTCGACCAAACTTTTGGGTTCCTGGCCTTGCCAACCCTTTTTCAACGGAAGCTTATTAGGCAATTACACTTTATCATCATGGAACCACCATCTTGTCTCCTTGGGAGATCTGCCGCTCTTACAATTCTTCACGTACCGATCATTATCAACCGGACGTTGCTGCACCATAATAGAGTACATATGACAGACATGCTAAATGCCTTACTTTTTAAAAAGGAGCAATACGGGAGAGGGGGTACAGCCACAAAACTTTTTGAACTTCAACATTTGAAAAAAACCTTCACAGTTGCGCTCGATAACTTGGAGAGAATGCTAATACATATAGAACTGAGTCATCGCAGGTGACCACGAATCATACAGAATATCTGAAATCACAAATGTAGGAAAATGGTATAATTCCCCACGTTCTTATTCGACAGAAAAAGTATATGCATATAGGCACAGAAAGTTTTGCTCACTCAAAATTCCAATAAACAATATTTGGCCATTATCAAACCACATCCAAACAGCTGGGCTGTAATGCACAACTGAAAGAATGAACAAACAATCAACAAGATTCAAAGACATTCAACTTGGTTGATACAAAATATAAAAGACAGCTCTCAGTCTAGAACCTTTTCGCAACTTCCGTATAATAGCTTTTCATACAAAAAAAAAAAAAAAAGTGAACAAATTTTATGCTTGTTAAGCTACATCACCCAATAGAGTAGCAAATGGTATTGGTGATAGCAAGGACATGTCAAAACTATGGAATTTAGTTTCTTGAATCCAGGTCTTCCATTATATGATGTGTGTACAAGATACAGGCCCACAGGCAGGTGTGCACACACACAGACATCAGCATTCCAAAATAACATATTTGCCAACTAGCCACACCCCAATTTAAGTAACCATAACTGCCCACGATCTACTTAAGCAATGCGTTGAAAGGAGTGATTGCAAGGGAAAACTATTCATCCCAGGAAATTAAATAATATAGGATGAAAATTTATTAGTATAAAGATGCCTCTAAGCACACACAACTTATGAAAACTTAAAAGGAACACTTCAAAAGCTCCAGGATGGAACTTTATTTACAATGATGATGATCTCCTCCAGCAGTCAAACCTAAGAATTCTAACCTTGAGGTGTATGCATGTTGTCCAACCATTTGAGCCTTTAGCATTCCAAAAAATTGTAGCAAACAACTGAATTGTAGACATCTCAAAAAATGAGGCCGATATATAAAATATCACAGGTGGATATAAATGTGAAACATAACTAGCTCTTTATTCTATATGTCTAAAACTAAATGATAACTTCAAGGTTGATCTCACAATTGTTGTAAATTGAAAGGAAAGAACAAGCAACTGTTAACAGAAATGAAGATGGTCGGTACCAGTAAAAATTAGCAGAGAGCAGAAATCCAGATATGAATTAGACAATCAGATAATGTAATCATGTTGATGGAAAACTTCCTCCAAATTCATGATAGCTAAAAAGGTGCACTCAAGAATTTAGAGAAAACAACACTAATGCATGGGAAATACAGTACAATCCAACATCATTCATCGATAAATAGCATAAAGATATTCACAAACAAGAGACAGAAGTGCTTAATCACTTCCATTATATATGTTATTCTGCTCAAATCTTAACTGCAAAGCACAGTGTGTATTTTAGTATGATTTGTTACCCTCTGCAATGAAATAATAATCCTAATTTTAAACCAGAAAAATATATTTGATAGGAAGCCTCACAGTTTGTAGCGTGATCAATGAAATAAGGATACTAACTTATTTAAAATACAAATATGAAATGAAGTTTAATGTAGTTAAGGAAAATTGATCTTTATCATACTTTCACACGAGAAATATGAGTCTAAAAAACTGCCAAAATGTTAAGTGTGCAAAACTTCATCCAAAGCAACCAGAAACATTAGGAGCAACCATTACATTTAAGAAATAGCATAAAAGATACAGTCTTGTGAAGGTTCAAGGAATGAAGAACAAAGACAACTACAAGTCTCAGACACAATGAAAGACACAGAACTCCAATAATTTGCACATGATGTCATCTCAGCAGAATTATCAACTCTAGACAAACCTAGACTACATATTTATGCAAAGCACAAGTTCCTCAGCAGTTGAGGACTCTTTTTTCTACTGGTATTTGAAACAGAAAGTCTGTAAGATTATTTTGGAGAAGCTACCACAATTGAATTTTCACCAAGACAAAGCGGGAGAGAGGCAGAGTGCCGCTAAACTCAAGAAGTTTGATCCAGCTATAGGGAAAAAACAAACAGCAATGGACATTCATACACTTTATGAGAAAGCATTAAATAAAAAAACCTACATGTGAAACAACACCCCCAAGCTGAAAGGAACTAAGATAACATCAATTAATAAATACAATACTCAATTATACAATTTCTACCTTGGTTTTTGAATTGCAACAACATTATTGGCTTAAATTTCTCAACTACATACCCGAATCAGAACTTGGTCCTGCACCTTGATTTTAAACACAGCCAATATACCATGTGTAGTTGAAACCAGTCGATGGCACTACTCGACTCCAGAGAGAGATCTCAATCTCTCATTTTGATCACCAGCAGGTTCCACCCATTTAAAACTATCTACACCTTGGAAATTATTCATGCATACAACTCATTTCTAACTAGTACTTGAGGTATTTACTGTACAACCAATTAGATGGTATACCCTTCGATGTAACTTTCCTTTCATCAAGACCACACAACCTTGAGTAACCTTTAGAATTCCACCTTTAGCATTATAACTAAAACCATTTGAATCTAACACACTCAAAGAAATTAAATTCTTGCAAATCTTTGGAACATATGCTGTTGGAAAAATTGTGATTATGAGCTATTTTGATAGGGTAATTTGGGTGAATTTCATAAGTCGGTTTTAGGAGCAAGACCTGAATATGTGTTTCTTGATATAAGAACTATGAATTAATATATTTATATGCTCAAAATGGAGAATGTGTAAATAGAAATTGAAGCTCAAAGTAAACTCTTTACTAAGGAGATATAAAGAGAAAAAGTGAAAGTGGGAATTGACCCACATCACTAAAAATGTAAAGTTGGACTTGTGTTTATATAATAAGATGCATTCATATATGGGTAAGAAAGTAGTATGAAAGACTTTCTCTTGTGTGCTCAGGCGCAGGGGGTGCAAATTCATGGTCCGGGATAGGCTAATGCATGAGTGCATGACCTGCGTATACGAATCTTGGTTTGGACCAAGCCCAATTTTTACATTTTTTATTTCTGGAAATTGAAGCGAAACTCCTGGGTCGTTATTGATTTCACACTCCCTTGTCATTTCACACAATCATGCTTCTGACACGTCCGTATCATTATGCTGCAGTGTGTGAAAGCTAATCCACACTCCTATGTAGATAGTTTTCCAGATTTGTCTTTTAAGCTTCTTGTCTTTTGAAATTTCATTTTATGATATTTCAAAAATTAAATTCACCATTATTTTAATATTACAAAGGCATAATTGACAACTTTTAAAGAAATTAATCACAGTTAATCTCATATCTCCTCCGTATAAATAGGAGTTCTTGATTTGAGTTTTGGAGTTGAGTTTTTTGCTATTATTGAGAAAGTTTTCTTATTATTTTCTTCTCAAAGTGATAGAGAGAGTGACATATAATTAGTTCGCTATAAGTGGGTGTTATGTGTTCAACATCTACTTGATATATGTTGTATCCTGGGAGACAAACGCCTATTTTCTTAAACACCGTTGGTATGGGGTGAATTTGTCTTAAGGACACTGTGTAGAATATATGCCTCAGATTTGTTCTACCTTTCTCTTGTCATTTTATACGAATATTGAATTAATAATACTCCTAATTTTCTAACATATGCCACGTCCTCCAAAGTTATTACCACTTCATTATACATTTTGATTTTCACACTTCTAACGCCCATGACTTTTACCTTATAATTATCACCCAATTTTAAGGTACTAGTCAATCATTCTTAGAGTGTAAGCAAATATGAGAAACACAACAAAAATCTAAAAGCCAACCATCACAGATAAATACATCATTCCCTTGGGTGATTATATGAGCATTTTCATCATCTGAAGCAAGAGAAACTAAATTATTCTCTTAATCCTGTTTCTTGCCCTTTTAGCAATCCTTTTTTGTAATGTACATACTCTTTGCATCTGAAGCATTGAATATCATCCAATTTCTTGACTTTGGATCTGGACCTGTCTTGCTTAGATCCATCTTTGTCATTAACTCGCACTTTTCTGACTCATACCATGAGAAACCAGTACTTCATCATCTCTATCCTCACTTATGGCTTTCCTTTGAGTTTCAAGAGATAGCAATTGTGCCTGAACAAAATTCATAGTCATAAAATCTTTTCCCGCAATTAACAAATTAATAAAATTCTCGTAAGAGTTAGGAAGTGAGGAAAGAAGCATTGCCACCTTATCTTCTTCCTCAATCTTAACATCAATTTTCTTTAATTGGTCTAAAATTCCATTGAATTCATTCATATGCTCCACTAGATTTCTGCCTTCCACCATCCACAACCTATATAACTTCCCCTTTAGATGCAATTTATTGGTCAAACTTTTAGCAAAATAAATTTTTTCCAGTTTATCCCAAATACCGTGACAGAATTCTCCTAAATAACATTATTTATAATGTTATCACCGATGCAAAGACGTATCGTGCTAACACACCTTTCATCGAGCTCTTTCCAATCTTCATTGCTCATCTTTTCCGGCTTTCCTTTCTCCTTTCCCTTCAATGCTTTTGTTAAGCTTTGTTAAACTAGAAAATCCTTCACCCTTCTTTGCCAAAGAGTAAAATTGTTTTTCCATCATACTTCTTTACTGTAAAAAGTGATGATAAATTGCCCGACATGCTAATTGAATATTAATCGAAACTAGCTATGATATCACTTATTGGGAAAAATAGCCAATAAACATGTCAAAATAAAAAAAAAATCTAAGCCAAAGAAAATAAGAGAAGATAAAATTTACGTAGTTTGACCTTGATTGTCTACGTCCATGGAAAGTAACCATGTAACACCCCGCTCATATAATGGGAATAATCTCACTATATAAGTAGAATGTCACATAACCGACTAGGTGATTTTGCCGAATAAAATTTTTTTTTCTTCGTTTATTATTCCTATTTACCTACTTATATCATGTTAGGCATGTCTTGCCAATTTTTTTCTCACTTCATACTGTATACATACATATTACTTGATATAACTTCTTTCATTCACATTTTGAATAATTTCAACTACAATTTATATTCTTAATACATATATATGACATTTTATCTAAACTCGTATGCATGATTAAAATCAAAGCAAAACTATAAAGTAACCGACTCAATGATTGGATCTCTAGTGTCTCCACTAATATGGGCTTGAATTCTTTTTGATTAACTTTAAGTTCTAATATCTACAAGCTTTATTTTCTGTGTAAAAAAAACTCACGCTAAATTATTTCTAGTTTAATAGTACATATAAGCATTTAAGTTCTCTTATGCAATCATACAAATACATGATATATTTTCTGTTAGGTATCACAATATTATTGCATGGTCGTAGAAGAATGAACATACTATTACATATAATTATATCTTATTTTTCATAGCAATCATACATCTCATTTATCAATTTAATTCACCCCTTAATGTAATTCTAACTCATGTCATACCAAATTCATGTAAATAAATTCATGTTACAATACATAGCTAACTCTTATATTGTGTAACATTCTCGACCATCCATTCATGCATTATCACATGCATTTCATTTGGACATATTTATTTTATAAATGTTTGTCACGAAACACATGCATACGTAGGAATTTCGGCGTGAACGTATTCACGAGATAAACTTGACACGGGTCGGTTTATCGCAATA